>CABHPQ010124059.1:0-16453 GCA_902168405.1 Peromyscus aztecus
TAGATTTTCCTAACTTGTGCAAATAGGATTATAGCTAAGTCTCTGATATTAATCAGTACCAGTTACCAGTGTCATTCACCTTGCAGAAAACACGGCTAAGATCCATTCTTGTGTCCCTTTATGTGGTTGGCTGGCAGCTCCCACTGTCACAGGATGCTTGAAATCATCATGGCTCACGTGATGCTCTAGAGGAACAATGTTACAAGAATTATTGATGGAAGGCAGTGGATAATGTGTGAAATCAGACACCAGCTCATTGAATATCAGTGTAATATATGTAAATGTTTTCTCTATAACCATGTTGGATACTGTTGGATAGTTTAACACATATATGTAGTTATTGATGTCTATAATTACATGTTAGTGTCTACATCTGTAGATACTTACATATTTGCTAGATAGTAAACGTGTAGACAGCTACACATACAGGAATAGAAATACACAATTTATATAGCATGCACTTACTTTCTTGGACTGGAATATACTGAAGGACAGCTATAACTTGAATATTGATATAATATATGTGATTAGGATTAATTAAAGGATGGTAGCCCATGTTAAGTGTAGAATCAGAGTACTAATTTGTGCACTTACAGGGCAATGTAATGTAGTCATAGAATTTGTGTCTTACACTGTACATGTCTGTGTGTCTGTATATAATTTGCTTTTTGTGGTAGAGTGCTTACCTAGCATGCATTTGGTCCTGCCTTTGATCTCCAGCAGTAAACATATTTACACATATGTTCTGTATATGCATACACATATGCATGTCTGTTCACCTTAGATATGGCTAATTAACTTTTTCTGTGTCTTATTAATATATTTTAAGTTACTGTAGATGTCCTTGGTTTCAGTTATTTAATAAAATCTTTATACAATATAGGGACCCCTGGTATGAAAGGAGCCTGTCCTTTATTGGTGACAGAGGATAGTTAGTGTTTATGAGGCTGAAAACCTCAGTTTGGCATCATCTAGAATCTGTTGCTCTCCATTTGTTTGCTTTGTTTCTGAGTCAAGGTCTCACTCTGTAGCTCATGCTGTCCTGGACCTTGTGATCCTCTTGCCTCAGCTTCTGGAATGCTGATTACAGGGCTACTTCACCAGAACTGGCTTTGTCCTTCTTGTTAGAGAAATTACTCAGTTGGCTTTTGTAATCACCTAATATTATAGGATTGGAAGAAAAAACCTAGAATGGGGTAAAATTTACTAAAACAAAGCTAAGTATCTTTTGCCTACAAGTCCTTTATCAAGTGGCAAGGATAAGACAGTCTTGATATCTTGATGGGTTCTTGATTGGGAGATTAAATTGTGAGAGTGTGCTTTATGTATTAATAGTTTTCGCTTTTATCCATGTATGTTAATCAAAGTTTACTTTGTTTTTTTTCTTTGAGTTTTATATTCTATATAGTTCTCACAGAGGTGAAAATTGATTTACTTAAGAAATGTTTTTATTCTCCAGAGATGTTTTTAATAAGGAAATTTCCTCCTTCTTCCAGCCCCCTATTTTTTTTCTTCCTGTCATGTGGCTAGAATCCATTTCCTCCTCTTTGCCGGGTCAGCACTTTACCCCTCAGCCGTGTATCAGCTCTGGTAGAGGATCTGTTGCATAAGGGAATCCTCGCTTTGTTTCCTTAATGCAGTGCCTAAGAAGACTTCCTCTTGTGTAAAAAGACAGTGCCATCTAGAAGTCAAGTCTAACAAAATCTGAAGTCTTTGTCCCTTCCTACAAGTTCAGTAAAAATGGAGATAAGTGTCTTAAGGAGACAGAGACTTGAATTTTCTGGATTTACCTATTTTTCTTTTTTAAAATAACACCTGCAATTTTTTTTTTTTTTTTTTTTTTGTTTTTTTTTTCGAGACAGGTTTTCTCTGTGTAGCTTTGCGCCTTTCCTGGAACTCACTTGGTAGCCCAGGCTGGCCTCGAACCCACAGAGATCCGCCTGCCTCTGCCTCCCGAGTGCTGGGATTAAAGGTGTGCGCCACCACCGCCTGGCTAAACACCTGCAATTTTATTTGGCTCAAAATAATATTTTCAGATTTTTTGACTGTTACTGTGAGATTCCTTTCATAAAACCTAAAATTTAAAATTTAGTGTTGCAAACAACAGCATCAAAAGATATTTTGTGTTCTGTATGCTAAATTATATTAGTGTAGTATGAATGAGATGGTAGCATGTTTTTAGAAATTTCTTGGTTGTTGCTTCTGTATAGGTTATAACTACCATACTTCACATTGTTCATTTGTTTAATTTTTTTCCTATTAAATTACGCCAGAAGCAGGAAGTATCATCTTTTTCATTACCTATTTATAGTTCATAATTACTGTTGCTTGCATACGAAAAATTGGAACTATTCAGTAAATGATAGGTCTTTAGTATACATCTAGTTATTTGGCTTTGTGAACAGTTAGGATACTTTGTAAAAATAGTTTTTCAGTATGTGAAAAAATTGTCAGTAAGGGAGATAGATGCAAGAGTAAATGGAAGGTTGGCTCCAGAGATGTTAGGCAAGAGAACCTGATCATGGAATTCTGTGAGCAGGATGGATTGGAGTAGTTGAGGGGGACTTCAGGTGTGAAGTTTGGCTATCTGTACCAGCCTTGAAAAACTTGGAGAAGAAACAAGTTACAGGGCCCTTTGGGGACATGGAGTGCAGCATCTGATTTCATTGGATGGAGCTGAAAATCACTGTTAAAAAGACACATTAATATTTTAATTTTCTGTCTGATATTTATCTAGAAAGAATATAAATATTGTTGGATGGGCCTTATCCATTCTAAGGTAGGTGAGTGTATGTGTGTGTGTGTGTGTGTGTGTGTGTGTGTGTGTGTGTGTGTATGTACACAAGATATCTCAGTTTTTGTTTAAACTTTTGGTTATTTGTAAGATAATTTGATAATTCTAAATGTCATAATTCATAAAATAGATTCCCTGAGTTAAATTACTAAATCAGATAAGAACTAGCAAAGGCTGAAATTTGAAGTATATAATATTCCCTTTTAGGATTAGTAGCTGAAATCCTAATGAGTTGTCATTGTTCTAAGATCTGTGAAGTTCCTTAATTGGTATCCTTACATGTATTTTTAATAGAAATAACCTCTTGCAATTTAAAATGTTGTGAAAGAAATTTTATTATATTACTTGAACTTTATTTGGTACATTTTGTTTTCTTAGATGTTTGTATATCATGTCTATTATCTCTATGAAATAGGTGTTTTATTTATTATATACTTCCTGTTGTTAAGATACAGTTTTTCATATTTTTACATTTTTGAAATTGTGATATGTTTTAGAGTTAATTGCTGCTTACTTTTTTATACATTTGTTAGGCTGTTATTAAATCAACTCCTTATCTCAAAATTGATAGTCTCTCAGAATCAAGTAAGTATTATATATTCAGTTACTGTAATGTGCTAAGGACGACATCTATTGTTGTCGTGGGATTTTGAATAGGGAGCTGAAAGTTTGGCTCTTATTTCTCATTGCAGGATTTCACTTTAATGTCTTCTGTGAAACTCTCTTGAGTTTTGGGACTTTTGGCAGTGTATCATCTCTGAAAATTTGTTCATAGTACCCTCCAAGCACTCCTCTTTTTCTGTTTTCTGCTCAGTGAACGGTGTCCTATTTGTTATATTTTTGCTTTCCTCCATAGGCCAGGAGCTTTCGTAAGGACTGGGATATATTCTTTGGTCTTTGCATTTCTAGCATTGCTGTTGTGGAGAGGCACATGGTGCCTGCTCATTTGAAAAGGGACTGCAGGATGGGCATGTGAGCTCTGACTTCACCTACGTTACAGGCAGCTTTTCCTTGTCAGAGCCAGCGTTTTCTTTTGACTTGGATCGAACTGTGTTTCCAAACTCAATATAATGAGGTTTTTTTTTTTTTTTCCCTTTTTAATAGCAAAGATAGATTTGCTTCTCATGTAGTGTAAGCATGTTGGTGATCTTGATAATAATTTACTTACTTTATGTACTAGTTTCCATATTTATTAGTTTTCATATATTTAAGATATTCATGGGATATCCGGTAATTACAGAAAAACCTAAGTAACAATTCAAGATAATGCTACTGGCTAGTTATGATCACAGTAGACTTTCAGTTTCTAATGGATATAATTCATTTGTTTTCTTTACATTTGTATTTAGTATGATGTCCAAAGGTTTATTTTTTTTTCAAAATTACCCTAGCATGTTCTTTTTCCTTCATTACTTGTACAGTCACGGATGGCTACCTCTATGAATTTGTGTGATGGTATATTTCTTCCTAATTTGGGAATATGTATTGACATAAGTCTGTCGTGTTTGTTACTCTTTTCATTGACTGGAAATTTTTTATTTTGTTATGTCTGTGTGCAAATTAATAATGGAGTTAATTTTTTTATTTTGAAAGAATTGCAGTTTTTCTTTATATCTAGTTCTTATAAAAATTGAAGCCAGGCTGTGGCACACACCTTAATCCTACTTTTCAGGAGGCAGAGGCAGGAGAATCTCTGAGTTTGAGGCCAGCCTGGTCTATATAATAGTGTGTTCCAGAACAGCCAGGCTACACAGAAAAACCCTGTCTTGAAAAACAAACAAACAAACAAACAAAAAGAAACAATATTTAAATGTCTTGAGTGCCCATTGATATAGTAGCTAAGATTACATAGTAGTTACAGTACAGTAAGCAATTAATTTTGGAGTATTCGACATGAGGGCTATACACCTACAAATACTATCAAGTAATTGCAATATTAGTAGTATGTTAAGGTTATGGCATTGAAAATTTAAGTACTGACTTTCTTTGAAAATATGTTCAAATTATATTAAAATGTACAAGATTTTTTTTTTTGTAGAAGTACATCTAATTTTGGAATTTGGACTCAAGTAGAATTTTGAACAAATTAGTAGTTGGTAAAATTGGCTCTTACAGCAAATTTCATGAACAAAAGAGAATAATTTCCGAGTAGTGTCACCATTTCATTTATTCATGTTCCCTAAAAAAATGTTTTCTCTTATTTTGGAATACTAGACTTACTTTAGATACATAAAATAGTATATGTACATTGGACATACATATGGAAATGAAACTGACTGTCCTGGGAAATGACTAGGAACAATGGGATGAGGAGAAAGGGGGCGGAGTAGTGGGGATGGTCAGCGTGTATGATGCCTGTGTATGAGCATGTCTTTAGGACACCTATCACCTGTATAATGAATGTATGCCAGTAACAACAAACAGTCAGACAAGCAACTCACGATCACACAAAAATGGGATTATTGTAGTGTTCTATAATTAGATGCCATTTTTGAAATGGTCAAAGAAGAATTGAAAACCTATTATTTAAGGATCAAGCTTCCATGGTGAAGCGATGAAGTGGAGTGAGGCAGACAGTGGTTAGTAGGTCCTTGCTGTTCCTCGGGGTGTGGACCGTGTGATGGGAGAGGAGAGAAATGGATGCTCACTTCAGACTCTCCTGGATACTTACCCCTGACTTCTGCTGACACATGTTTTATACAGACAGTGTTTGTGAAAGGCAGTCCCTGCTCAGAGCATGGGGAAAAATGCTTCTAGTGTATATGAATAACTATTTTTCTATCTTTCTGAGTATTTAAATTTTATTTATGTGGAATTATTTAAATGATTTTATGGGGAGTATGCTAGTACCATTGAAGTTTGTCTAGTGTATACAAAATGGGATGAAAATTACTAAGTTTTTAATAGCTCAATAAATCTCACTGTATTGTGGATAATATGATATGATAAGGACTTAGAAAAACATAAAATTTTCTTCGTCTTGTCTACTGTATTCTTTTTTAAAAAGTAAGTTTTTTTTTTTTTTTTTTTTTTTTTTTTTTTGACAGGGTTTCTCTGTGTAGCTTTGCGCCTTTCCTGGAGCTCACTTGGTAGCCCAGGCTGGCCTCGAACTCACAGAGATCCACCTGCCTCTGCCTCCCGAGTGCTGGGATTAAAGGCATGAGTCAACAACGCCCGGTAAAAAAGTAAGTTTTTAACTGAAATAGAATTCCATCACTTTACATCCTCCTTTTCCTTTTGTCAGCTCCTCCTAGGTTCCCGTCTCCCAAACCCTCCATCCTCCCTCTCAATTTGATAGCTTCTGTTCTGTTATTACATACATGCATACATACATACATACATACACATGCATATACACCAATATATAAAATACAGTCTGCTGGTTCCTTTTTTGCTGTTTGTGTGTATATGATTTCACGGTTGATAACCTTCCACTGGAAACCAATCAGGCTCATCTTTGGCAGATGCAAATTGTTTCTCCCTACCGTCATTAGTTGCCTGTATTTCTTTTTCTAGTTGTAGGAGCTTCCACATCATTCCCCTTTCT
The DNA here is from genome assembly GCA_902168405.1 of Peromyscus aztecus. Taxonomy (NCBI): domain Eukaryota; kingdom Metazoa; phylum Chordata; class Mammalia; order Rodentia; family Cricetidae; genus Peromyscus; species Peromyscus aztecus. Next base: position 6,342 of record CABHPQ010124059.1, read on the forward strand.
ACTCTAACGTGTCCTTTGGTAGCATCATTTTTCAGGTCTTGTTTATGCAGCCATTTCTTCTAGCAGAGACTGCTGGACAGTGGGTTTCCTGGGTCTGGCTCTCGCAGTCTTTCTGCCCCTCTTGGTTATGTTGCCTGAGCCACGGAAGCAGGAGCTCTGATGTAGATGTGTTTACTGCTTTTTCCAGGATCAGTTGATCTCTGCATTTTCTTCACTTTTCTTTTTCTATAAAGAGATGGTAGCTGTACTTATTTATCTGTGGTTGTAAGGATAAGATTTAGAAGGTAGTAGGAATTATGCTGGTCTAACAAACTGGCCACAGTAGATTCTTTTCTAAGGTCCATGACCCCACCAACCCCGAGAAGGTGGCTAGGTTTCCAGTACAAGGCATAATTTCCCTCCTCTTAAGTGAGGCTTAAGTCCAATTAATTAATTTTCCCTGGTATATGAGTGCCATTATTTCACCTTTATGCATGCCTTGCCATGCCGGTCATTTTTGTGGTTGCAGATGTTGCAGCTGGGTTGGACTGTTTATTTGTTTCCCTCCCTTGACACTTTGCACAGTATTTTCTGTTCTACAGAGCTAGACTTAAGGAAAGAGACTTTCAGCTTAGATTTAGTTCAAGCATTCTGAGTCCTGCAATAGGGGCCTACCTTCAAGTTCTGAGAGGCAACCTCGGGCTACATTGATAGTCTATACTGTTTTTTTGAAGTCACTTGGACAACCCTCACCAACTATTGGAAAGGATGCTTCTCATGCCTAGTACCAGGGATTATGTTAGTGGTCCTTTTATTAAATAATAAGTTGTTAATGTTTCTGTCAGAGTGTTTTGCCTTCATGTATGTCTGTGCATGCCATTCGTGCAGTGCTTGCCAGAAGTAAGTGTTGGTTCCCTTGGAACTGGTTCTGCAGATGTTCATTCATTAGCTGCTATATAGGTGCTAGGGATCAAACTGGGTACTCTGAAAGAACAGCTAGTGCTCTTAACCATTGGAGAACCATTGCTCCAGGCCCCTAGTCTATGGTTCTTCTGGGGAGCATTGTTAGCCAAAGTGATCTACATAGACTTACATGTAGTATATATTCTTTTAGGTAATATAAAATAATATGATTTTTTGAGGCTTTATCAAGCAACCTTGGTGTTATTTTCCCTCATCCTTCCTTCTCCATCGTTTTGACTTCCCTTCCTCCTCCCTAGTTGGGTTTCCCTTGCCATTTTCCCTTTTCCTACCTCATATCTCCTGTACTTGCCCACTTAAGCCACTGCTCCATCCTAATAGCCTAATGGACCTTGAACATTGCTGAGCAAGTATCTGTGGAGTACGATACCGAGTCCTTTGGGCAATTGCTAAAGGAGTGGTAGAGCTGAGTCACAAGAGTCAGAAACATTTTTAGGTTTAGGTTTTATGAGGATTCTCCATACAGATTTCTAGAGTGGCTGCACCAGTTTACATTCCCACTAACAATGAATGACAGGTCCTCTTTTTCCAAATCTTTGGCAGCTTTTCACCCCAGTCAGAATGACCATGATCAACAAAACAGCTGTTGTGTTTTTCCAAATAGTAATAAGGCAGAATTGCTGCTTTTCACCTGCTTGTTTGGTGTGAGCATGGTACTTTCAAATGCTGCAGGTGGTAAGCATTGATGAGCATCACCTGTTATGTGTATAAGAGACGGGAGTTCAGTTTTGTGCCATGAAGGAAACCGAAATGTCTTTACTCGTTATTTGCATTGTCTGCTGTGACATTGACTCTGTGTCTGCTCAGGACTCTGCCTGTAGAAGAACTCTATTTCTTGGCTAGCTCTGTATGCACAACCCAGTTTTCCGACACATCAGTGTATACATCACTCCTAAGAAAGAGATTTTATTTTCTTCCTCACATCTGTTTCTAGGTCTTTCATTTATATGATTAGAAAATTATTTCCTTCCGTTTCCTTTGTTGATGCAAAAGAGAGAAATAATTAGCAATTAATGGTTTGTCTATTTATGACATAAGCTAGTTCCCTGATTTCACTAAATGAACCTTCTTGCCTTTAGTCATCTTCTGAAAAGAACCACATCGGATTCATAATGCAAGTGAATTTATTTGGATTTAGACTGTTTGCTGGAGAAAAGCAAGATTTGTAAACCATGACAGTTGTCCTCATGATGATATGATGTGGTTAGTAAGGAGTTAAATGTTACTAATTCAACCAAGGACTCCTTTCCCTTTTCTTAAAAATAAGGTTCTACAAATGATAAGTGTGAAGTGTTCTTACATTGCTGAAGAAAAATATGTAAGTTCAGCAGAATTTCAGAAAAAGCCAATTCCGCCTTATATGCATACACTGCCTGTGTCTGGGATGATCTCTGTGGCTTATTAGTTTATCCTGATGCAAAGGAGGAACACACGAAGGGGTCCAGGGTCTTTCATCGGATCTTTAGATTATCATTATCTACAAAGCACCTGGTTGAATCAAAATCTGTAGGGGGTGTGTGTGTGTGTGTTTGTGTGTGTGTATGTGCATATGTGTGTATGAATTAGTTTCTATCATTTGGTAAATTAGAGACTTTCTTAAATTTTATAATTGCTTTTAATTTGTTTTATTCATCTCTATTCAAGAATACTTAGTTTTGCAACATATAAACTAATATGGTGAGTGTTGACTTTTTTTTTTCATTTTTTTGCTCCTTGTCAGTGTTTAGTTAGAACAAACCCTGAGTTTAGTTTTATTTGACTTAAGTTCAGCATTCCCAGTAGCATTAATAAAATTCATATTACTGTATTTATTTAGGAAAAATATTTGGAATATCAACAATGAATAGATATGTCAGAATAAGACCAAGAAAATTATATCATATATATTCTTTGGTGAGAAGGCAATAAAATAAATCAAATCATATATTTTAAGATAGTAGTTGTGATGTATATCTGTAATCCCCAGTTTGTGCAGGATTGAGGCAGGACAGTCACAAGAGCGAGGGCTATTTGGGCCACATATTAAATAGCCTGAGCAACATGAGTAATATCAACTGTTGTCATACAAACTGAGAGCTGGGAATGCAGCTCAGTAGCTGAGCCCTTGTCCAGCATACATATATTCCTAGGTTTGATCTTCAGTATAACCCCAAGTAAATAAAACAGACAACATTTTTATATTTATGTATATACTTACGTATATATTTTGGGTAGCAGTTTCAAATTAAGGAAAGAGAATTTTCACAGCTTATTAACATTCAGAATTTGTCAAAATTCACCAGCAAGAATACCACACAGTGTCTCTTTAGAAGATTAGAATTAGAAGATTAAAATATCACTTTAAACTGCTGAGATTTTAAAATCTCATTTTTCCTACTCTGCAGCTAGTAGTCAAATTGCTGATAAATTCCAGTGTGTGTTTGACTAGCAAAGCTTACAGCAAACTTGTGAAGGGCTTTTTTTTTTGTAGACTGTTTGTGAACAACCTTTGCATTGTCAAAATTATATAATACAGGGTTAATTTGAAGTCACGTGACATTGTGGCTTATTTTTATTAAAAGCAACTTCCAAATTTTTAACTGAAAGTAGTGTATTAATACAAATATGTCGTTGATTGTGGTTTATGTGTTTTGACTTTCAAAAGCTAAAGGAAAAATTTTCTGTGTATTTCAGTCTATAGAAAATGAAAAAAAAAATCTTAATTTTATGGGGCAATCATAAACAGTACATTAGGTTTTCTCTAATAACATGTACCATTAAAAAACTTCATTATGGTGTATTCTATGATCTTTATATCACGATGAGAAAGGAAGAAGATTATTAAGTATGAGATTTCCTGGCATTTTTACCTGTTGTGGCCTTTGACTGTCGTGTCAGAAGTACAGTACATTGACTTCTGGAGTAGCTGCCAGACATGAGCATCCTGTGTCAGTGTGTGACCACCTCCTGTAACTGCAAGCACTCCCTGAAGCCAGTCTGTGTGGCAGAGTCCTAGATGAGGTCTTCATGGGTGCTGACCATAAAAAGTTCATCAAAGTAATGAGGCGAGGAGAGCGCTTGGTGCTCATGGGCAGAGCTCAGCACCAAGGAGTGTGAACTGGCTCCAGCTGTGACAATAAAACAGCAGGTGGCTGCTGTCATTAGGGTGGCAGATGAGGCAGGGGACTCACATTCAGCCCACAAAACTCTCATTTGTTAGCCATCGCCACTGTACCATGCAAAATAGCTTCCATCTCAGTCAATTTTACTTTGCAAAATATTATACATAGCCCTAGAAGATTAGAGCTCTGAGCACACAGGTCTCCTTCCCTCCCACTGCCTCCCTCCACTCTCTTCTCTGTGTCTCCTCTCTTCTGTCCATTTACTCACCCCACCCTCCCTTCTTTCCTTCACCATTTGTTCCCCAAACTCCTGTTGGTCAACTCATTGGACGCTCAGTAAAGGTCTAACAATTAAAGAGGAAAGTTGGTGTCATTTTTGTCAACTGGCAGTATTTGTTACTTGGTATTTCAGGCTGTATACTATATTGAGACCCTTTCTTTGGATCCACTTTTTCTTGTCCTCCTCTGTGAAGAACTTAGAATCATAGTAAAAGAAAGAGAAGAAAAATAGTAGAGTTATCAGAGGTTTTTTTTTTTGTTTTTTTTTTTTTTTTTTTAAAAAAAACAAGTGGATTTGATTGAGGAGCTAGCTTACAGATTCCAGAATTTAGTGCTTTCTGAGTTTCAGTTTAGAAGTGAAAAGCATAGCATTGTTTTAACAATAGATGGTTGTATGACATTTTACTATACTTTATGATTGAAAGCATGACTGTAGGCCAAGATTTAATAGGAAAACTGACTAATAGACACCGTTAATTTTAATATAGTAGGGAGGAGAAATTAAAGAAGTCTGAGAGTAACTGGATAAAGAAAGCATCTAATTTCAATGAAAATTGGATTGTGTGATATTCCGTTGCCTTTCTCGTCCACTCTTTAAAGGAACACAGACCTAAATTAATTGAGCACAGTGTTGTGAAAACAATCCATTCTATGCGAGCTGATAGAGAAAACCCAGATAACATTTAGCCTTCAGCAGATAGGTTAATTATTTTTGCAGACTGTCCATCACTGTGTCTGTAGCTGTTATCTAGAATATATTTAAATATTGTTAATCAATTATTTAATTTAAATAATATTTAAGTATGTTATATAAATGTTGGCTTATACTGGCTTGCACACATTAATTCTTATTCTGTATATTACTCATGTAAACTGTGAATGCTTTTGGTTTTCTGGTGTCTCCAGATTGGTTAATTGGATTTGGTTTCTGTTACATGGTTGTTTTTGATATATTTCTATTATTTTGAGTATTTTCTTATTTCTGCATCAGAAGCTCTTCCAGCCTTGGTATCAGCTTTTGTTGACCAGGAATGCTAGCTCCTTCTAATGGAGTACTATATGTATAAATCTTGCTCTTCCTGTGGGGTGAATTCATTACCTTAGAGTTTTCTTTCAGTGAATTCTATTTCTCACAGAATTGTTTACAACACATTTTCCATCTTATTTCCTTAAAAGGAAAAATTATATCTTATTCAAAGTCTTACACTGTTTTCTATGTCCTTCACAAACTGTGAGCAACCTTCCAGCTTTATTCCTTGTCCCATCAGTGCTTCATCATGGTATGCGTGCAGTGTTCTTAAACCAATTACCTTTTCTCACAGTGTCTTTCTGCTGGGAATGTGTGCCTTTGTTTGGAGAACCCTAGTTGTCATTGAACTTCACTTTTTCTTCAAGAGTAGCCTTAATTCTTGTTACTTATTTTATAATTGTCAGTTAAAAAAGAAAACGTCTTGGTTTTTTTTTTTTTGCTTGGTATGTGAAATCTGAAATGAATGCCTAAATGAGTGATAAGGTAGGTTCTTTCTCAGTTGAGCGTAAGTGATATGCTCTTCATATGAGACTTTACAAATAATCTGCCTTCCTTTTCTATAGATTTGTTTCTTCTGGACATTTGATGCCAGTAAGATCCTATAGCATATGGTATTTCATGTTTGATTTCGTTCACCTGGCAGGATCTTTTCACAATTCATATATATTATATGTGGCATGCATGGCTTCTTCTTTTATTTTATTTTATTTTATTTTATTTTATTTTATTTTATTTTACAATATAATTCAACTTTACATATCAGCCATGGATTCCCCCGTTCTCCCACCTCCCACCCCGCCCCCCTCCCCCCAGCCCACCCCCCATTTCCATCTCCTCCAGGGCAAAGACTCCCCCGAGGATTGAGATCAGCCTGGTGGGCTCAGTCCAGGCAGGTCTAGTCCCCTCCTCCCAGGCTGAGCCAAGCGTTTCTGCTAAGCCCCAGGTTTCAGACAGCCAATTCATGCACTGAGCACAGGACCCCGTCCAACTGCCTGGATGCCTCCCAAACAGATCAAGCCAATCAACTATCTCACCCATCCAGAGGGCCTGATCCAGTTGAGGGTCCCTCAGCCATCGGTTCACAGTTCATGTGTTTCCATTTGTTTGGCCACTCGTCCCTATATTCCATCCATCCCTGGTCCCAACAACTCTTGCTCACATAAACCCTCCTCCTTCTCGCCAATTGGACTGCCAGAGCTCCACCCGGGGCCTGAACTTGGATATCTGCACCCAGTTCCCTCAGTCATTGGATGGGGTTTCTAGCACGACAATTAGGGTGTTTGGCCATCCTATCACCAGAGTAGGTCAGTTCAGGCTATTTCTGGACTATTTCCAGCAGTCTATTGTGGGGACATCTTTGTGAATTTCTGTGGGCCTCTCTAGCACTTTGCTTCATCCTATTCTCATGTGGTCTTCATTTACCATGGTCTCTTATTTCTTGTTCTCCCTCTCTGAACATTCCTTGTGTTCCCTCTCTGTTCTTGATCCAGTTGGGATCTCCCACTCCTCCAAGTTCTCTTTCCCTCGCCCCTCATTACCCCCACTCACATCCAGACTGTTCATATAGATCTCATCCATTTCTCTGTCACTGGGCGATCCCAGTGTCTTTCTTGGGGTCCTGTTTTCCAGGTAGCCTCCCTGGTGTTGTGAGTAGCCATCCAGTCATCCTTGTTACACATCTAGTATTCTCCTATGAGTGGGTACATACCATGTTTGTCTTTCTGAGTCTGGGTTACCTCACTCAGGAGGATTTTTTCTAGATCCATCCATTTGCCTGCAAACCTCATGATGTCATTGTTTTTCTCTGCTGAATAGTATTCCATTGTGTAGATGTACCACAGTTTATTTATCCATTCTTCGGTTGAAGGGCATCTAGGTTGTTTCCAGGTTCTGGCTATTACAAATAATGCTGATATGAACATAGCTGAGTAAGTGCCCTTGTGGTATGATTGAGCATTCCTTGGGTATATGCCCAAGAGTGGTATAGCTGGATCTTGGGGGAGATTGATTCCCAATTTTCTAAGAAAGTGCCATATTGATTTCCAAAGTGGCTGTACAAGCTTGCATTCCCACCAGCAGTGGAGGAGAGTTCCCCTAGCTCCACATCCTCTCCAGCACAAGGTGTCCTCAGTGTTTTTGATCTTAGCCATTCTGACTGGCGTAAGGTGGTATCTCAGAGTTGTTTTGATTTGCATTTCCCTGATGATTAGGGATGTTGAGCAATTCCTTAAATGTCTTTCAGCCATTTGTGTTTCCTCTGCTGAGAATTCTCTGTTTAGTTCTATAGCCCATTTCTTAATTGGACCGTTGGGCATTTTGATGTCTAATTTCTTGAGTTCCTTATATATTCTGGATATCAGTCCTCTGTCAGATGTGGGGTTGGTGAAGACCTTTTCCCATTCTGTGGGCTGTCGCTTTGCCTTGTTGACCGTATCCTTTGCTCTACAAAAGCTTTTCAGTTTCAAGAGGTCCCATTGATTGATTGTTTCTCTCAGTGTCTGAGCTACTGGTGTTATATTTAAGAAGCGATCTCCTATGCCAGTGCGTTCAAGACTATTTCCTACTTTCTCTTCTAGCAGGTTCAGAGTAGCTGGATTTATGTTGAGGTCTTTGATCCACTTGGACTTAAGTTTTGTGCACGGTGATAGATATGGATCTATTTGCAGCCTTCTGCACGTTGATATCCAGTTATGCCAACACCATTTGTTGAAGATGCTTTCTTTTTTCCATTGTACGCTTTTGACTTCTTTGTCATAGGTGTGTGGATTAATGTCAGGGTCTTCAGTTCGATTCCATTGGTCCACATGATGGTTTTTATGCCAGTACCAAGCTGTTTTTATTACTGTAGCTCTATAGTAGAGCTTGAAGTCAGGGATCGTGATGCCTCTAGAGGTTGTTTTATTGTATAGGATTCTTTTGGCTATCCTGGTTTTTTTGTTTTTCCATATGAAGTTGAGTATTATTCTTTCCAGATCTGTGAAGAATTGTGTTGGTATTTTGATGGGGATTGCATTGAATTTGTAGATAGCTTTTGGTAAAATTGCCATTTTTACTATGTTAGTCCTGCCTATCCATGAGCATGAGATGTCTTGCTAATTCCACACTGTAAGGATGTAGCACAGTTTATCCATTCAGCATTTTGCGGGTATCTGGACTCTTACTGCTTTCAGGCATCATAGCTTACACTACTGTAAACTGTGTGTTAGTGTTGTATGGGCACAAGGTTTTTGAAGCCCATGGATCTGTATCTGAAAGTGGGATTGCTGGTTCATGTGATAATAGTGTTTAGCTTTGCTGTAACCACTAATGGCTTTCCACAGTGGCTGTTCCATTTTTTTTTATCCTCTCTAATAGTATACCCTACTTAACATGGTCTTTTAAAATGAATAGCCAATCTAGTGAGTTTGAATGAGGTGTCCCTTTTGGAGGTTTTGGGTAGATTTCCCTGAAGATGAATGGATTTAATTTGCTCATTGTCTGTTTTTGTATCTTCTATAGAAAATTATGATTCAGATACTTTGCTGACTTTTAATTTGAGTTGTATTTTTATTGTTTAGTTTTTGTTTCTATATAAACCTTTATATATGATGTGTTTTGGTGATATATTGTGTACCCTAATAAAGCTTGCCTGAGGTTCAGAGGACAGAGCCAGCCACTAGATTAAACATAGAGGCCAGACAGTGGTGGCGCACACCCTCAATCCTATCACTCAGGAGGCAGAGATGTGGCTGAATCTCTGTGAGTTCAAGGCCACACTGGAAACAGAGGCAGGCAGTGGTGGTACACACCTTTAATCTTGGCACTGGGAAGCACACATACCTTTAATCCCAGGAATTGATGTCTGGGCAGAGAAATGTATATAAGGCGTGAGGAAACAGGAACTTTCTCTCTTTAGGCTGAGGATTTTCTAGAGGTAAGAGCTAGTAGCTGGCTGTTCTGCTTCTCTGATCTTTCAGCTTTCACCCTGATATTTGACTCTGGGTTTTTTTTTTTTTTAAAGATCATCTAAGATTTGAACAAAAACATGCATTCATTTATAATATATATTTACTATATATATATTCATTTCTAAGTATTTAAATGTTCAGACTTTATGTTTCTTAATTATTTTTCCTCTTCAGTTGACTATTTGGTCTTTTGGTTTGTCTAACTTGGGGAGCGCCAGTATTTATAGTATTTTTCAAAATTCTTATTTTTGTAAATTTAGTATTAGTGTATTTAGTATTTTTAGTATTTTTTTATTCACAAGTTTTATTCTTCTTGTTCTTCCTGCCCCCACCCTCATAATAATCATTGTGAATTTGTACATTCTTAATCTTTTCTTAGAGTTGTTTTTTTATGTGTTTCTTTTTTTTTTCTATTTTGGTAAATTTTTATTTCAGTATTCTGGCTTTTACTTTTTTCTTGATCTTTTGTGTTTTGTTCCTTTTTCTAGTTATTTAAGATGGTAAAAGTTATGTTTTCTTTTTAAATATAGATGCTTACAAATAAGAATTTTTCTCCAACCTCCAATGCCTTTTTTGGTGTAGGTGATCTTAGCCAGGTCATGCCATGCTATGCAAGTCTTCTGTCCTCTTCCTTACTTGGGCCACATAAGTTTTGATGCTTTCATTTTTTATATTTTCATTTATGTTTTTATTTTCTTTTTTGATCCACTGCTTATTTATGAGAATATTCTCTAATTGGTATATTCTAGTTAATTTCTTTTTAAAGATGTGTGTGTGTGTGTGTGTGTGTGTGTG
>CABHPQ010124063.1:0-12236 GCA_902168405.1 Peromyscus aztecus
GCATTTGGTGTGGTTTTTATTTCATTTATTTATTACCCATTCATGTATCTTCTTTGGTGAAGTTTCTGCTTGGAATTTTTGCCTCACTAAGATGATTGGACCTCTCACTCCATGCAAACTCCTGGCTGATGTTTGTGGCACAAGCATGTCGGCTGCAATGAGGCTAGAATTTTGTTTGCTTTTTAAAACTTCACTTACTATCCTTGTGGGTATGTATGACATGAATGTGTGAGGGTGTATGTGTGAGTGTGAGTGAGTGTAGATTAATGTGTGGAGGTCAGGGGACAGCTTTCAGGAGTGAGTTCTTTCCGTTTACTGTGGATTCTGGGTATCAAATTCAGATCAGCAGGCTTTCGTGGCAAGCAGTTTTACCTACTGAGCCATGTTGCTGGCCCCAACCAACCAACCAACCAACCAACCAACCAACCAATCAGCCAACCAACTAACCAACCAACCAACCAACCTTTCTTTCTTTCTTTGAAGTAGAATGTCTTTTATTTGTTATTTGACAACCTTATACATGAAAACAATGTATTTTGATCATATTCCCCCAACTCCCCTGTCCCAGGTATCCTTAACATGTCTCACTGCCCACTTCACACCCTCTTCGGTTTTGTTTGTTTGTTTGTTTTTAACTCACCAGGTCCAATTCCTGCTGCCTGTTGTGATGTCAACTGATCTTGCTGGCTTGGTCTTATGTAGATCACTGTAGCTGCAGTGAGCTCATGAGAGCAATGGCTATGTCATGTCCAGAATTAATTTCTACTTTTTAATAGTCTCTTTAGAAGCGTAAACATTAAATAAAGATGTGTTTACTTTTATTTTATGTGTTGGGTATTTTTCCTGCATATGTATCTGTGCACCATGACAATCCACAGTACACATGGAGGCCAAAAGTGGATGTTGGATCCTCTAGAACTGGAGTTACCGGCAGTTGTGAGCAGCCAAGTGGGTGCTGGGAACCAAACCTGGGTTCTCTGGAAAATCAGTTAGTGCTCTTAACTTCCGAGCCACTGCTCCAGCCTCAAAAGTAAATATTTTTTGTTTGAATATGTGCAATTATATTTATGAGTTTTTTCTATTTATGAAATGGTTATCTGCTTAAGATCATAAAAGATTTTCTCCTATATTTTCCCTAGAAGTCTAAGAGTTTTACATTTAGGTCTCTGTTCCATGCAAGCTAATTTTTGTGCAGAGTACAAGGTTAATATTTTTCTCCATAGAGAGAGTTGGTTGATTTAGCACTATTTTCTCCCCAAAGGCATTCCATCTCCCCCCCACTGGAATATCTTATTTTTGTCAAAAATCATTTAGTGTGTTTATGTATAGACCAAAACACACAGGCGTTATGGTTGGACTTTGAAATTTCACCCCCAGGTGCACCGGTTTGAACACTGGCTTCTCAGCTGTCAGCACTATTTTGTAGGTTGTGGACACCCTGAGACACAGCCTAGAGTGGATATGGGCCTCCGTGGTACTAAACCAGCCCCAGCTGCAGCCTGGGTGAGCCCTCTTTTTGTCTCTTGATCCGACTGGATGTGAGTAAGCCATGACGCACGCTTCCATTGCCAGGAACCAAGCCACCATCCAGATCTTCCAGGATGGACAGACTGACTTCACCCTCTAAACAGTGAATCAAAAGAAACCTCTCCTCATGGTTTCTCTAAGATATTTTGTGGCAATCACACAAGAAGTTAATAATACCCAGGTGTACTCAAATACTTTCTAGGTCTCAGTGGTTAGGAATTCACGTGGTTAGGAACTCTGTTTTTCGTCTAATATAATTTGTTTTGAATTCTTTCTTTGTGCCTATTCCAGAATGAATAAATCACTACCCACTGTTTCTAAAACTACTTAAGTGGTCTTCCCCACAGCATGGAAACAGAAACCATCCTTCCCTCATTAAATGTACGGGTGCTGTAGCCAGATGTGGTGGTTCACACCTTTAATCCTAGCACTCGAGAGGCAGAGACAGGCAAATCTCTGTGACTTCAAAGCCAGTAGACCAGTTTGACTTTCTGTACTCAAAGAGACCAGATGAGTCAATATTTAATTCTTACGATAAAGACAGACATGTGGAAAAGAAACCCAGTGACTATGAAGAGAATGACCTAAAATTTTAATAGCTTGTGTATATACAAGATGACAACAGGCAATACAAATTGGATCGTTTGGTTTTGACAATGTGGAATGTCATCACAAGGCAGCCCTCTCCCATCAGATGCACATCCTATGGTAAGAACTACAAGCATCCCCTTCCTGACTTCATCCAGTGGTACTGATGCTCCACGACCCGCTTCCTCCACACACATACAGTAAATTGTGGTCCAGCAGCTAAGCTGTTCATCCTCTGGCAGTGCAGAACTTTGAGAATTGCAGTTCTGCTTTGTTTTAAAAAGCACCATCTCTTTGATAACTTTCAATGATTTAAAAGACACACACACACACACACACACACACACACACACACACACACACTGAGATCACACGTTCTTCCCAAGTCCCTCCTTCCATTTGTAATTTGGTTGTTTAAAACAAATAACATTAATTCAGTCAAGACATATTAAACAAACAAAAACGTATCTCCAAATAGGCTGGAATGAAATAATTTCCATGGCCAGAGACTACAAGAATCATACTTCTTGACTTGGTCATAAAGAAATGGGGGAATAGTTCGTCTGCCCGCAGTGACTCTGGTGGCTCTGGTGCCTGTGCTGTATCCACACAGCACCTGTGAAGAGACGGCCTGCAGGATCGATGCTGTGACTAGCTGTCACATGGTGATGTGACTGATCCACAAGGTCCATGGCCACAGGTGGATGTGAAGATCAGATCTCTGCAGCTGTTTTGAGTGTTGGGTCTGCATGTGCAAGGTTTGAGAAGGGTGTAGGTACAAAGCAACGAGAGCAGAAAAGGGCCTGGTGGCTCCCCAGTTCAGTGACTTAGGAGCCGGCCATTTTCCTCTGGACAATGAGGGTAGAAAACCCCCGGAGAGACTTGTAGTTAATGACGAGCAGTTGGAAACATCCCTGTGTCTACAATCACAGTCTGATGTATCTTCATGAATTCCTACTGCAATTTTTTTTTAAATTCAGCTCTAAATGCACCCTTTAGAAAACCTAGTGGCTTAATCACTCACAAATGCAGCCCCGTGGAAATAAGTCTTCTCTCCTTATTGTAGCTTCCTTTCTGAGTTGAAGAGCACAATGCTGGCTGTTGACACAGTCTCTTAGTACAGCACACATGCCTTGCCTCTCTCTAGCACTGGAAACAATAGGCCCTGGGTAACTTAGGATAATATATACTGTTGGAAACTCTCTCTCTCTCTCCTCCCCCACCCTGGCCTTTTCAGCCAGATTGGGGTCTTTTACTACTGGGTTAAAGACAGTCAAGTTTGAAAAATGTTTTGGATAACAGTAAGCCATTCTATGACTTGTTACGTGGGAGGTGAACACTTGGCAAATATCCCACGAGTTCCAGATTTGGGTGTGCTGGATTCAGATCACTACTGGTATATGTGAAGTAATATGAAACCAACTGGTATAATTTTCTACCAAACCCAAACAATGCAGCATTAGGATATGCTTACTAAGGTGCTTCTTAATTCATGTTTTTAATGGAATGTATCAGACACACATCTACAAACAAATATGGATACATAGGCATAGACAAACATGGACACGTTTCTGTACAGCTTATGTTTTAGAGACTTATATGTATATATAAGAACCGCACAGGGGGAAAAAAAAAAGATTTCCCACTTCATCTCCCTGAATTGATGAAAATCAACTAACTCACACAAAATGTTAAAATATTTCATTTTCATATAAAATATCTACAAAAATAGATAACATTTACAAAAACCAGATCATGTTTCCAGTTTTCCTTAGTAATCATTCCCTCAGTCCTTCCACCTCCTTTTTTCTCCTCAGAAGGTGGCCATCTCCAGCAAAGAACGCTTGAACAGCTGAGCGTTTCTGGACAGGTCTGTTACCTGATGCACCATCTCCTGCAGGGCGGTGGTGCTGGGGTAGTGGAGGGCGGCCATCTTCGTAGCCATCACTATTGTCTTGAGCTGTTCACAGAGCTGGTTGCTGGAGTTCCTGACTTTGTTTCGAATGTCCTGGGCAGCCACCTGCCTTGTCAGAGTGTCCCCAATGAATACCAGCTTGTGTGCACTGAGGATGACGAACTTGCTGTGGGCCACAAAGATCCGTGGGGGCTGGGCGGAGCTGACGCAGCTGAAGAGGGCATCGATGGCGTTGAGAAGGGATATGAAATGCGTCTCGCACTGGTCATAGTAGAAACAGAGCAGCTGCCTATCCTGAGCACCCACACTGCTGTTTGTGGTTGGGAGGGTCTGCGAGGGCTTCCACTTGGAGATGTCATTCTCCACGGGTTTGGTGATTTCTTGTTCCAACAGCTGGAACTGACTCAGCTGGAAGGAAGATGAGAGGTTTCGTTAAGGGCAAGACATGCAGTGCAAAGAGAAAGAAATCTGGGTGTGGAGTCGAGAGATACCCGCTTCATCCTTAGTAGATGCCAGGCACTTAGGAGCTGTGAGACACTGGCCAGGCCTTCCTTCCTAAACTGTACAACACAGACCCCGGGAAGAGGACCCCTTAGGGACCCTCCAGCTCTGACCTGTGATGACACCATTTGTCTCTTCTGTATTCTGCCTGGTAGGCAATGTTGGGTTTGAACCCCAGCCTCACCTTCTATGCCATTGTGGGGGTTCAATGAATTACTATTATTCACAAAGTGCATGAAATAGTGTTTGGTGAATTGCAGACTCTGTGTAAATGTTTATTAAGTGTTGAGAGACAGTAAGGGAAAACCAGATGCAGGGACCTTTCTGTCAAACACATCACCAATAGTTTGCTACTTCCCGGGGAAGGCCCTGCCTTTCTCTTCAAATGGAAAATTCATGAAGAGTCTCTATTTCTCCTGTCCTCTCTGTCAAGATGTACACATTATGATCCTTTACTACAGGAAAGTATTACAAATGCACACCTACTTAGAGAAAAGGACACGAGGAAATCTGAGCATTAATTGTTTATTGTACTTTATAGCATATGTGTGTAGGTCAGAGGACAGTTCATGGCAGGCAGTTTTGAGGATCAAACTCAGGTCATCAGGCTTGGCAGCAAGTCACTAACACTGAGCCATCTCAATGGCTAGGGTATCAGCTTTTCTGATGCTCTCCTTTGCATTCCTAACTGGACTGTGATTTCAAATGAAATGATAATTTCTTGCTATTTTACTAAGAATCCCGAGTTCAAGATTCAGTTAATCTCTCACCCTGATTCAGAGCTGAGTCAGGACAGGGACACCTCCGTCCTGCTTCCCCGGAGAAGTGCATAGTCAGTTTTATATTGCACAGAATCTACTTGCTTCTTAGGGATGACTTTAGTGTGTACTAGTCCCCCCAAACTGCTGTCTTACTGGTCAACTGCCAGTGTAAGCATAGTAGACAGAGGGTGGTATTCCAACATTATTTGAAAATAATGAATTTGATTTCAAATCATGTGTTCATAGAGGGCAGTACTTTCCCATTTGATAGAGAAGGAACTGAATTTTTTTTTTAAATTTTACAATACACTTCAGTTCTACATATCAGCCACGGATTCCCTTGTTCTCCCCCCTCCCACCCCCCTCCCAAGGAACTGAATTTTTGGCCCATTACATGATGCTCGAGTTGACACACCTGTTGGCTAGAATGCAAGGGTCCCCTAAAGACATCTTGTCACTTCATGTTGTGATGTGCTATTTAATTTCATCTTAAAGAGTGCGGAAATCTTCAGTCCATTTCTCTGTTTTCCTGTCCTTGACTTGGCAATGTCTATCCTTACCTTCTGTACTTATTAAACCTTTGAGTGAACGTGCCCTGCTCCACCCTTAGTAAATGGACTTGAACATGTCTCATAAACATTGGGTCTTTGCCTTTGACCCTTAGACTGGGCCATGCAAAAGATGAAGGATGGAGTTGAGGAGAGAGTTAGAATCAAACTCTCTTAGGAATTTGATAACCACAGAAGGGTGTTGACCATTAGCTGAGGAATCCCAAGTGAAATGCCATCTACAGAGAAAGCTTTGGAGCTGGGCATAATGGCACATGCCTGCAATCCCCACACTCAAGAGGTTGAGGAAGGAGAATATCAAGTTTGAGGCCAGCCTGGGCTACATAGTGAGACCCTATCCCAAAGCATAACATAACAAACCAAAGCCCCGTAGAAAGGGCTTGAGTGTCCATTTGTGAGTTTGATAACTAGACATAACTAGAGACAATGTTAGAGAGTACAGGAGAATAAAGCTGATCGCAGAAGAGAACCAAGAGAAAAACAAAGAGGAAAGACAGCTCTTGTTCCTATCAGTCTTGGCTGCACCTTCATTCTCCTGAATCCCCTTCCTGTGCCCCCAGTAGAAAACCAATTAGCTTGGGCCACCCTGACTTGTGTCTTGAGACCAAAGGCTTTAACCCAAATAATCCTAACACGTTATATATTAACAGGCATAGCCTGAACAAACCCTGTCGTTTGGATGCAATCCAGGTATCCTCAGCTGCGGTCACAGACTACAAATCTTCACTTTGTTCTTATGGCCTATTATATGCCTGGGACTTCTTCATGCCAGCGTGCTGGCGGAACCCCAGCCTTTTGAAGTTGCCCATTCCCTGCTAAGTGGAGCCCGGTGTTTTGTTTGAACTTACCTGGTGATGCTCTAGCTGGGTCTTGCTCTGCTTGATGATGTTCTCTTTTTCCAAGAGCTCCTTCTGCTGCCTTTCAAACTCCTCCTTGCCCTGTTGTTTTCAACACAAAGACCACATTACCTCACCACTCTGAGTCACTTGTGTGACCAGCTTCATTGACAAATGCACTCAGACTGTCATTGTCCCCTGGCCACGTCCTTCATGTCCAGCTAGTCATTGTACACCCCTGACAGGGACTTCCAGAGTTGCTGTGGAGACAGGCTTGAGAATGAAAGCCTGTTTCCGAGTGGGCTGCCATGGTTGCTGCTCGTTCTAGCTGGAGAACTTCCCATAATCCTCTTTACACTCTTAAGAAGCACTACTTTTTCACGGTTCTTTTTTAATGGGTTATATGTGAACCCATGCACTTTCAAACCAAGGTAAAATGGGTGCAGATTTCACTTCCAATTTCTTTGAATCTCCTCTACCTGTACTTGGTATTCTCCAGTGTACACCATCAGAAGCCCAGTGAGATGAATGTTAAATTCCTTCATCTAACCTAAGCCGTTCCTCAGCATGAGATGAGGCTCACTTGACCCTTTCTACTCTCTTATACCTCTGGCCTTTCAGTATAGAACAGTGTTCAGCATAATTCATGGCTCTCAATCAAATGGAAAAGAATTGCAAAATAAGACATTAAGCTAAGTAGTAAGTACTAGATTATGGTAGAATGAATTCTTCAAAGTCGATGGGGAAGTTTTCAGGATCCCAGGTCAATTGGGAACTAGCACCATTTATAATTCTAGGAAGCAGTTTGCAGAGCTGAACATATGCAGGCCAAGTTGTTGGCCAATTGGCAAATGATCACAGATCCTCTAAATCTGATGGGGCTATGTGTCTTTGCAAGCAGTGAAACACACACACACACACACACACACACACACACACACACACACACACACACAGTGTAGGCCTCAAGAGTTCCTTAGAAACTCTCTATGTACAGATATTTTTCAATAGTTTTTTTTCTTAACAGTGATATATTTTAAAACTTATTTCTATTACAATGGGCTGTTCCATGGAACTATGCCATAAAACACAAGTAGAGGAAGAATTGATACCATGACTAGTGAACCCACTGTTCCCCATTGATGAGTCTCCTCCAGCTTGCCTGAGGTGTATCAGAGATATTTAATACAACCCTTTGAGTTAGTGCCTTCTCAAAATAAAATGAAGGCCCAGGGAGGTTAAATGAAATGGCTATACAATTTTTGTACAACCTCACCCTTAATTTTCACAGCACTTGGATTAGGACTCAGCATGTTCTGTCCTTTGGCTGTCCAGCCTATGGACATCAGTTCTGGGCTCCCTGAATATGAGTGTGGGTGGTTTATAGGTCTGGTTTCCTTACCTGTAGGTGGACATAGTCATAGTCATCCATCCAACTCCTTTCAGAACCATCACTGCTACAACAGTCTGGTGGCTGGTCCTTGCCTAGAGGGGGAGGCAATGGCTTATTGTGGACCTGGGCCTTGTAGTCACCAGGGCGCAATGGCTGCATCTGGGCCCCCGTATGTGTGTACTCGCTTGAGTTCATGATGCTGTCGGGCCCGTTCTTCAGGTGGGAACCGCCAGGACCTGCTCTAAAGAGGGTCTCTGCATAGGTGCTGATGGTGGTGGTCAGTTGCTTGGCATCATCTGGCACTGTCTTGGCTACCATCACAAACCGGTCCAGATCATCACATTTATTTTGGGGCTTCTTGATAGCTAGGACATTCAGGGACCAGTTGCATTCATTCAAATCATGACTGGTTTGACTTAGAATCTGGTGGGAATCCTCTACTCTCTGAAGTTCCCGCTTCATTTTGTTGTGGAGGACCAGTTCTGGGAGGCAGGAGGCATTGGCCAAAGCTCCCTTGGCAAAATGGAGGTATTCTCGTAAAAACAGCTCCACCTTGTCCACGGCGGCGCGGATATCATTGATGTGTCTTTCCATGTATCCATAACACCTCCAGTCTGTGGTGACGAGCGACATGAGGCTGCAGACACCCATCTCCAGGGTCTGCTGGAGCCGATAGAGCTTCTCAATGGCCGTGTCTGGGTCCAGTAGGAGCCTTTTGTCCTGAGGCGGGGAGGCTGACAACGAGGACTCCTTTGAGGAGGTGGAAGATGTGGACATGTTACTCCTGGTGCTGCCAGTGCTGGAGAAAGACAGTCGGTTGATCCCGTCTACCACATCCCGAGAGCCTTTGGCATCTGCTGGGTTGTGCAGAGGGACATCATAAACACCATCTCTTTCCTCCAGATTTGCTTTTTCACTGGTTTCTGCTGGTGTCTCCAGAAACTGAACTCCTCGGGGGACATCATATGCATCACTATGAATGCCCCCGGACTGTCCCAGCTGAGAGGGGGGATGATGCAGAGAAAGGCTCTGGTGTCTTCGTGCTGTTGGTTCTGCGGCTCCTGGGGCGTCACAGGTGAATTTGATATGAAGGTCCTTCCCTGCTGTCTTGGTGCTGGTTGGAGGGATGTCATAAACTCCCTCAGGTCTAGTGTCTGGCCTTCCATCTTGTTTCATTGGAGACGGGAAGTCATATTCCTTTTCCCTAAGCCCTGCTTCATCCCGACAAGCTGATGGTGGAATGGAATAGACCTAAAAAGTAAGTAAAAAGCCAATTTATCTATCTAGTTGGATCCTGGACAGAGGCAGAAGATGAAGAGTCTGTGAAGGTGTGGTCCAGAGTTCACAGATCCATTTGCTAGATCATCTTCCTCCCTCCTCCCACCATTTACTAATTTCAGATGTTTCCCAGGGTGCAGCATGAACCTTAGAGGATGTGCGCCCTCCTCCTTACACATGAGCATCCACTACCATTCTCAGTGCTGGCTGGCTCGAGTGTAGAGCCCTCATAGGTAAGTTGCTCAACACCAGGTCATAGTCTCATGTTTCCAACCTTTACTGACTAACTGTCCTACCCAGGTTGACCCATGCTGAGAGACAGAGGACATGGTACACTGGACTGAGGGATCTGAGTTCTCTTCTTGGTCATTAGACCATTTGTGAAGCTACCTGGGTCTCCTTAGTCTTCAGAGGCACAGCTCCCTATCTGTTCAGCAAAGCCAATTGTGTTCAAAGTGTGAATACTCTTGGAGAATAACAGAAAACCAAATGGGCTACCTCTTATGAACGAACTGAGGAAGCTGTAGACCAGTGGTTCTCAACCTGTGGGTTGTGACCCCTTGGTGGGGTCAAACAACCCTTTCATAGGGGTTACACATTAGATATCCTGCATATCAGATATTTATGTTATGATTCATAACAGTAGCAAAATTACAGTTATGAAGTAGCAATGGAAACAGTTTTATAGTTGGGGGTCACCACAACATGAGGAACTGTGTTAAAGGGTCACAGCATTAGGCAGGTTGAGAACCACTGCTGTAGACCCTTCTAGAAATATGAGATGTATTAGATATTGAAAACTGAACTCGCCATCTTCCCTTCCAATTGACTCTTATCACTGCTGTCTCTATATCTTAGGGGACCCTCTACATGTGTAATTATAATTATAAATTTGTAATTAATTGCTGACTTCTCTCCTTTACTTCCTTCCCTCTTTCTCTTCTCTCTCCCCTTCCCTCATGAAGACGGTTTTTCCCTTTTGGAGAATGCCATTGTTTTATCCCAACAAGTTGACACACATCACCCCCACCCCATCCACACAGAGATACTCATCCACACCCAGTGCTTTACCAGCTCACTTACCCCTTGAGCAGGGGGAATGTCGTACACCCCTTGGGGTTTTATCTCCCCCACTGGAACTGAAAACACGGGGCCTTTCACTGATGAAGGAGGGATGTCATATACCTGAAGAGAAACACTTGAGTTACCCAGGATGGAGATGCCATCTACTACCTCTCTTGCTACTGTTTCCTTATGGATTTAACAACATCCCGTGCCGTTGGAGCTTTATGGAAGTTTCCTTTATAAATTTTGCATTCTTTGATTTCAATTGAATATGAAAACGATCTCACGTGACCTATCTGTTCTATAATTTAGGTCATTTTAATTGAACATTTCCAGAAATAAAATGACAAACTGATAAAGCACCAAGATATTTCTCAGGTGATAGACTAGACTTTCTGATAAGGCAAACTCAGAAGAGTTTAAACCACACTGGCTGAGTCCCTGGACAGGCAGCTCAGAGCTCCATTTGATGAAGTTGTCACTGGAGAGTCTCTGCTCCTATGTGGTCCTGAAGACATGCTACCCCCAAAGCCAGTACCCATGGCGATGCTCCCATTGCCTACCCCTTGAGTAGTGTGGGAAGGAGGGACATCGTAGACATCCTTTTGGTATCTGGATGGGTACTCGTACACATAGCCATGGCCTGTCCTCACGGGGGTGATCACCTGTGGGTGAAAATACACGGAGATGTCAAATGACAATCTTGAGTCCTCAGCATACCTCTTAGCCTGTCACCAGGCACACATCCCTACTCAATCCCCCATAGCAGGGAAAGAAAGGAGAGAGAAGGCAGGAAGGATGAAATGAAAGGAAGAAAAGAGGGACGGGGTGGGGGGAACACATGAAGATGTGAGGTAAAATATGTAGGAAGTGTCTGAAACACCATTATTTCCTTTCCTAAGCATTTTCCAAAAGTCCTATCGAAGTTCATCAGTAGTCTCAATTCCCTATATTCAAGGAGATATGAAATTGCCTTATATCATATAAATTATAAAAGTCAGGCTGAAGAGGGGGCTCAACAGTTCAGGGCACTTGTTGCTCTCACAGCACCCACCATGGCTGTTCATCACCATCTGTATCTCCAGTCCCAGGGCACTGATGCCCCCTTCTGGCCTCTAACAGCACCAGGAACATGTGTGGTACATATACATACATATATACATACACACAGGCAAAACATTTATACACAGACGTAAAAATCAATAAGTCCCAGTAAAATAAAATAATGAAAGTCTTAGCTGATCCTTTGGCGTGGCCAAAGCACAAGACTACAGTTTTTACAAGGCTCCAAAGCTTTTGTCAACTACATAATACAAATAGTTTGGCCACTTAAAATTCCTCTCATACCTTCCCCAGTATGCCTCTTCATCTGACATTATTGCTGGGATTATAACTGAAATTCCACGGGTCACCCTAGTCCTTGCACGGAGCCCCTGCAGAACAGCCCTGTTCTTAAGACTGCCTGGGAGCATTCACCCTAATTTATGAAACAAGGGAAACACAGTTCCCTCAATGTCTATGAGAGACTGGGTCCAAGATCCTTGGATGCTCGAGTCCATAGGGTGTGGTGTTTTGCTTGTAATCTCCATACATCATCTGGCACACTTAAAAGCCTCTCCAAATTACTTTATGGTCTACAGTGCTTTACAAATACGAAGTCAATAGATGGTATACGGTATTGTTTAGGGAACAATGACATAAGTCTACACATGTTCACTGCAGATATAGTTATTTTCTAAGTAGTTTTGACTTGCAGCTGTGTGTGTGTGTGTGTGTGTGTGTGTGTGTGTGTGTGTGTGTGTG
>CABHPQ010124068.1:2846-14456 GCA_902168405.1 Peromyscus aztecus
TCTTGTCTTCTGACGTGCTCACTTCCACCCCCCTTGTGTGTGTGAAGCGATGTGTGTACCTGTGGAGGTCAGATGCTGACGTCAAGTGTCTTCCACTAGTGTCCTCCACCTTATCTTTGGAGGCTGCTCTGAAGTCAGAGCTTAGGGCTGATTAGACAGCTGACTGGTGAGCTCCAGGGAATCCTGGGGTCCCTGCCTCCCCACTGCTAGGGTTACAAATATGTATCATCATGCCCCATTTTCATGTGGGTCCTGGGGATCCCACTTCAGGCCCTCATGCCTACATGGCAGGCATTTTAGCCCCAGACAAACTCTCCAGCCCCCACCCCTTTCTGAGAGAAAAAGCAACTACCTAACAAGTCTATTAATATGATTGTTTTCAATCACCTATTTTTCAGTCTTATATTGAATTCAAGGACATGAAATACTGAATCCTTAGGCACAGAAGTGATATGGAAAAATTCTAACAATGGTCACCCAAGGGCTGATGCCTGAAACCTGGCCACTAGTGCACTGGGATTTGGATCTGTGATCTGGGCTCAGGCCTGAAACTGCTGTTTAGTCAGCCTGAATGAGACTCATGGAAGGTAGAGGAGAGGGACTCTGCAACACGGGCAGACAGCCTTTGTTGGCAAAGCAGACCGGGGCTAGAAGAGCCAGGGAGCTTTGGTGGGATGGGAAGTGGCAGCTCCATGTCCCTAGCTCTGTTCTTCCACAATTATGTGTATCACCAGCTCCATGCACTCCCAGTTTCTGCTCCCCTACAGTTCTGTGGTCCCCCTCAGCTCTGCACCCCATTCAGCTCGACATCCTTCCTCAGGTCCCTGCCTGCCACTAGCTCAGTATTCTGGGAACCTAGAGTTGGTTGTGCAACCCAAGCTCAGGTTCAAGGTCTATGTGGGCTAATACAGCTCTGGATAGACTGCCTTTGCATACAAGGGAGCAGCTCAAACCCAAACCCCGCTCTTCTGCACCCTTTGGAAAAGGCAGGGGAATCACAGCAGTGCTATCTGATGGCAATGGGGTGGACAGCGCCTACCATGACTGGTCGGCCTGAGGAAGGACCAGAGATATCTACCATATCCCAGGCACTGTGTTAATTCCAGTCCCGCATTCCCACATCCTCATTTCATTTAGATCCCCAAAGTCCTGGAGGGAGCTCCCAGGAATGTCACTCAGGATGGAAGCAGCAGTGCCTGAGGCCACTAGGAAATGTCTGGGGGATGTGGGAAGCAGCCCAGCTCCTGAGAAGGGAAGTGGGATTACCAAGAAGTGTCCTTTTTACTTTCCCCTTTGCATGGACAGGAGCTCCCTGTGACGGGTCTTTGTGAGAATGGGGTTCCAGAGCTGCTGGAGGGCCCTGCAGACTGTAGGGCCAGTCACAGCGGGATCCCAACACGGAGAACACAGCAAAGGGAAGCCAGTGCTGGAGTGCTGGCGCAGGGAAAGACCAGGGGAGGGAGGGGCTCTAGGACCACACTTGGAAGGGTAGTCAGCAAGCTGATGCAGAGAGCCAGGTGGTAGAGGGTGCTCTGCAGAGCAGAGTACTGAGTGCAGTTGGGGAATGGATTGTGCCTTGGAGGTCTCCCTGTCTCAGCCACTCCCTGCCTCTAGTTGGGTGAAGGCAGATACTAGCCCCTAATCCCAGCTGCTCCCAGGAGCCCTCTGCAGTGGGACCCACTGTTCACCTGATGTTCTGTGTGTTAGCAGGCAGCCCTGTTTCTGTAAGCTGAAGCTAAACCAAGAAAAGCCTTTAACACAGTGTTACAGACTTAACAAGGTAGGGATGGGACTCCTGGTTGTGGAAAGTTGGAATGTTGGAGATCAGAGTCAAACTATCCTTTCCTTTTGAAAGTCTGCCCTTAAGCATGTTCAAAGCAACTCTTAGGTTTGACCTAGTAACCTTGTGACTGTCAGAACCTTTAAAATGTATTAAGAAGTATCATTACATTTTTATTTATTTCTTTTGTGCATGTGCCATGGCATGTATGTGGAGGTCAGGGGACAACTTGTGGGAGATGATTCTCTTTTTACTGAGTGTTCTGGACTCAGGCTGTCATGATTAGTGCCCATGAGCTGACTTGCTGGCCCTAAAATGCTTCATAACACATCACTAGCTCCCATCAGTCAAAAGGCAAGAATGGCATCAGCACCTTAACAGGTTTCCTTAATCAGGCTTCCTGCATTACTGTAACCCGCCTATATGGTCCCTATATGCCTATATGCCAACATGTTTGGCAAATGCTTTACAACTTAGCTCTGTAATTAATAAAATCAAACAGAAATACTTTCATGATGGGACTGTCTTTTGGGGCAACCTGAAGCCATGTTCCTTGGGCCATGGTCACTTGCATTTGGCTCAAGTATAAATGGTCTTTAATTCTCAGGCTTTGAGGTGAGAGCTGTTTTCTGTTGACATTTCCACCTAGGCCAACGTTGAGCCTGAGGCCATGGAATCCAGTCAATCTAGGGAGGCCAATCCGGGAAGGTCTAGAAGATGCAGTCAGGGACAGCAAGGGGACATGTGTGTCCAACCGAGAGCTGCAGCACTGTGCGTGCTGATGTGTGTCATGCCCACACAGATGCACATGGATGGACGTAGATGCATACAGATACACTCAGAGACCGCCCCCCCCCATAAGCATACACACACACACACACACACACACACACACACACACACACACAGTGTGTCACAGACCTCCTCACAGCCACGTAGACATGCTGAGATACAGACAACCACACACATACTCGTCCTGCACCTCTGTCCTCATCCACACTCTGTTCCCATGGGATGGCTGGGGAACATGCACTGTGGACATTTCAGGGCTGCTCCTAAGCCTTGCCAGGACTCTAACCTGGAAGAACAGCACACAGGGAAGTCCACGCAAAGGTGTACAATGAACAATCATGTTTAATGTTTACAGAACCAACTAGTTCCTTACTGTTCAGTTCATTATGAACTGGAATCTCACTGAAACCTCTAAGGCAGCCTGGCCTCAAGCAGCAGCATCTTGAGGAGCTATGCCTTGTGCATGTCACAAAGTCCTGAGCTGCAGCAGCAGCCACAGCAGACCTTAGTCCTCTCAGTGCAGACAGGACAGAAGACAGGACTGTCAGCTCTACAAGCTCTGCCCTGGGCAGCCTGTGGGTGATGCCGCAGAGCTTCCTGAAGGCACAGGCTGTGGGGCAGCAGCAAGGGCTTCTGGAGGAGCCCAGGGATATCCCCAGACATGTGTACCCACACCACCACCTTCTCCAAGCAGTGAGTCAGCCAGCACAGTGACAGCTGAGGTGGGGCTTCCTGAGTGCCTGCTGAGGTCAGGGACACAGCACAGCTGTGGCTTCCCTGAAAAGGCTCCTGTGGTAAGTAAGCCTGGCCCATCAGAACGTAGCAGCTCCCGTTCTGAGCAGGGGCCCAGGCTTTGGGAGGACGTTGCTAGAGCTTGCTGTTACTCTGGAACTGGGCCACCAGGCTGAGGACCTGCTCAGAGGCTTTGATGTTCTTGGAGCCCAGGTAGCTGACGCTGTTGGCGCCTGTCTCCTCCAGGTAGTAGCGGTAGTTGACCATGAGGCCACAGGAGCTGGTGAGACCTTTCAGGCTGCTGTCAGCCATCCAGTTGATACGCCACATCACAGCCCCATTCTGCAGATGGAAGTTGGCCACAGGGTTGAGGGCATAACCTCGATGCTTCTCACCATACAGGTACCAGGCACACAGCCTCATCAGTGGTCCCTGCAGGGCCTGCACCAGCTTCTCTGATTTCACCCACTCACCACTGCTCAGGAAGCCCTTGAGGCTTTCGTGAACCGGGTCGCCTGTGACCTCTGAGATTTCTTTGCACTCTGAGTCTGTGAATAGCTCGTTCCTCCCATTCTCCTTTCCCTGCACATTCAGGAGGCCCAGAAGCCACTTGGTGAATCCAGGTATAGGCGATAGACTTGAGAAGGCCCCCAGGTGAGGAAACTCCTTCTGCACAGCAGGTAGGGAGAGGAGGAAGGCAGAGAGCACATGGTCAGCAGGGTGGCACACACACGGGAACGTTCCCAACACACAGCCTCTGTGTGCTGCCTCAGGCAGCAGAGCCAGCTGATGGCATCCCTGTACTTACTTTCTTTCAAGCCTTGTCCATGAGGACCCTGGTGAGTGTCCAGGCCTGGGGGCATCTTTCATTCTCAAGATCCGTCTATAACCATGATATTTCCAACCAAACCATTGTCACAGTGGTGAAACAGAGGTCAGGTGTGGGCAGCTGGCTTACAACCAGAGAGCTGGCCCTTAGGATGGGATGTAGTCTTTACTTTCTCTCTGCACCACACCTCTCCTATAAGTGTCCTAGAGCCAGGTCCTCCTGATGCTGGATTGACATAAAGACGCCATGTTGTGTGACTGTCCAGCTCTAACTCAGTGGTGGCAGAGGGGTCAGCAGGGCCAGGCAAAGATGTATTACCACAGGGCATACAAATTACACATAGATCTTACGGACGGTCTTCACACATGAGCACTCCCTGGCTATAAACACAGTAATGTTTCCCACTATGGGAAAGCCCCACTGCTGTGGGAAGACAGCTCTCTGGAGTCCAGCATGTCACGGTACCTTTGGTTTTCTCTGCAGCTCTTGCACAGCTGAGGCTATTTCACATCCTGTGTGGGAGTTTACATTGTGCACATGTCCTACTTATCACTTAGAACACAGACCAGTACTCAGAGGTCAGCCAGAGGGTTCCTACTTCTCCTCACTAGCACTGGGGCTCGCAAGTGTGCTGCCTCCGGAACCCTGGTGAGCCTTTGGTGCAGAATGGTGCCAGGCTTCTGCCAGCATCCAGGAGAGGACACTGAGGACTTTCTGGCTCACAAATGAGTATCAGAAGTGGTCACAGGTGGCTCCTGGTCAAGGTCTTGGGTGGCTCAGCCAATCCTGGATCCTGTTCTCTCCCTGTCTTCCTTGTCCTCTGTGTCTCCTCTCCCTGCGGCACTCATTACAGCAGCAGCAGAGAATGGAGAGGAGGCGTGGTGTCCCTCTCTGGGGGATGGAGGGAGAATGATGACAAAGCAGATTCCCAGCACTCAATTCTCCAATCTGATTCCTGCCAGGCATGTTGGCGCTACTAAGACCAGCCTGAAAAACTTTGAGGTACTTTGTTTCAAAATAAAACATTAAAATGGGGGGACGGGGAACAGGGGACTGTGGTTGCAGGTCAGTGATAGGTTGCTTGCCTTACATGATCAAACCAAATTCCTAGTGTCAGCCAGTGCAAAACCAGCTTGGAATCAGTTTGACTGCCCTTGCTGGGTGAGGTCCCCACCGTGCCTGAGCAGAAAAAACGTAGGAGCAGGAAGCAGCTGGTGCAGAGCGCTGTCAGCAGCCCAGAGTTACTCTCCTCATCTGGCCACCCGGCTCCCCATGGAGCAGCCGGAAAAGCTGAGCCCAGGGTAAACGCAGCAGCATTTTTGTCTCAGGACAGTAACGTGTCCCTCCCAGCAGCAAAGACACGGAATCAGACCAACAGGGCTAATGCATTTATCTTCATGCTGCCCGGTCTAACCGGGGAACTTCCCTCGCAAGTCCTGAGGCTGCAGGGAGGGAGTGTCTGGCATGGCACAGTGGGGAGGGCTGCCAACCGTATTATATGGACCAGAGCAGCAGAGAGTGATAGGTGGCCATGCGAACATGTGTGCCCAGATGTGCGCCCCCAGGAGTGCACAGCAACTAACAGGCAAGGTCTCCAGACAGCTGGTGTCATGTGACACGTGTGCTGCTGAGCAGCCAGTGAGATGCTAGGCTTTAGACACCTGCTCTTTGGGCTCCAGGCCTGGCCCAGAGGCCCCTGATGCTGTTCTGCCTCCTTCCCTCTTCTCCAACCCTTCCTGTCTGGGTCCTTGTCCCCAGGGAAGTGGCAGAGCTCACCTGCCACCACGGACTTATGGAGCAGCAGCCTACTTCACCAGGCTTACCTGCAGCTCCTTGACCACTCGCTTTATGAGGAAGGTCCCGAGCTCCACCCCCTGCAGGCCCTGCTGGGTCAGGCTGATGGAGTAGAAGATAGCAGCCGAGATCCTGTTCCTCTCCTCGGTTTCAGAGGGAGGGCACTCCTTCACGATGCTCTGGAAAACACCCGCAGCAAGCCTCAGCAGGGCTCCATGACTGCTCACACCCAGTCACTCTGTCACTATTCACAGGACAAGCCCCATGGAGACTTCAGTCCCCATCCCCACTCCCAGGTTCTGGTGGCTCAGGTTCAGGCCTGTTTTGAGAACACTGGAGGAGACAATTTCACACTGCCCTGCCACCAGTTGGAGAACCCCTGCCAGCTCTGCTGAAGAGCAGCGCCTTTGGTCTTTCCAGGCCCCTCTGGAATAAGCGGCTTTGCACACTGAGCCTGTGTGGAGGGCAATGGGCTACACGTGGGGATCCTTTCAACTCTGCCCAGTTCGATCTCTGTTCCTCTGCTCAGCTTGCACTTGGGTTCCTCAGAGGGCCCCAGGCAGCCCAGTGTAAGGTTCCCTTCTCAAAATGTACCCATTAGAGGATTTTCTATGCATTTCTTTAGCCTCATGCCAGCACCCTTATTTTCCCTAAATAAAACACATTCACATAGACGCCTCCACAAAGTAAGTTAAGAAACGACTCTGCTGTGAAGTCTCTTAGCTGACTTTACTGGCTCTCATTTTTTACTAAATGTGTGGGTTTTTCTGTTTTGCTTTTGTCTTATACACGGTCTCTCTGTGCAGCTCTCACTGTCCTGGAACTTACTCTGTAGACCAGGCTATCTTCAAATTCACAGAGATCTGCCTACCTTTGCCCTCCACCCATGCTGAGATTAAAGGTGTGTGCCACTACTGACGGCTTCATTTCTAATTTTTCTTCCTTCCTTCCTTCCTTCCTTCCTTCCTTCCTTCCTTCCTTTCTTTCTCTTTCTCTCTCCCTCCCTCCCTCCCTCCCTCCCTCCCTCCCTCCCTCTCTCTCTCTCTCTCTCTCTCTCTCTCTCTCTCTCTCTGAGACAGCATTTCTCTGTGTAGCCCTGGATGTCCTGGAACTCGCTCTGTAGACCAGGCTGGCCTTGAACTCACAGAGATCGGCCTGCCTCTGCCTCCCAAGTGCTGGGATTAAAGGTGTGCACCACCATGTCCAGCTCACTACAGCGTTTTTAAGCTGATACTCTGAAGGTCACTTCATGGCACTTCATGGCAGGTGATGCTCTTGGTGCTGAATCAGGCATAGCTTGTCTTGGATGAACAAACAGGTTTATAACACGAGTGCCCACCAGCATGTGATCCCTGGAGCAGGGCTGCTCAGCCCAAAGCCCTCACCAGCATGTGATCCCTGGAGCACCTTTCTTCTGTACTCCGGATATGAGGCCCCTTCAGCCTCAGCACTGTCTAAAGAGAGGCCTACGGTAATCAGTGTTCTGTGGACTGACATGCACAGAGCATACATTCAACAGGTGTTAGGAAGTCACAAATGAGGCCATACCACACACACTCTTCTAGAGTTTGGAGTCCAATCCTCAGGAAGTCAAGGTTGGCCTTCCATGCAAACCATGAACCCACAGCAACATTTCAATAGACACAGGGTCAGGTCAAAGGTTCCTGAAGCCACCCTCTGAAGGACACTTACACATGGCTGCTGCCTTCTAGTTATACACAGGAGCTGCACATATGAGCATCTGGACTTTCAGGCTAGACAAGAGCTGAGTTTTCAGATAAGAAGGAATAAATTCTCAACTTTAACACACACGCCAAGCTGCCCCCAGAGAAGCACCAGCAACTGGTCCCCATGCCAGCTCGAAGGTGTGGGAACTTTGAGGGACTTTGTCTCTGCTCATCAAGAACATGTGCCCATTTGCCTGATGCTCATCCTCTGAGTCCCCAGCTGGGAAGCCGAAGCCAGGGAGCCCACCTCATGATGCGTCATCATTCATTCGCCTCTGTAATGTCCATCCAGACCTGAGTCCGCCCCACATCTTCCAGCACTGAGCAAACCTGCTCTCCCCAGGGATCTCCCTTCATGGTCTGGAGGTCGTGTTGTGAGGCCATTCACCTACTGTCCCAAGTGTCACATGCTTGTCCATACATTCTTGCCAGAAGCCTGCAGAGGACTAGCTTTCACAGGAAGGGGCAAGTCAAGTCCTCACAACTTCACCTCCCCAGTGGCTCCCAGTTTGCAGCAGCACACAGAACCAAAGTCCCTCTCCTGTCTGTCAGTTGCCTCTCAATGTCTTAGCACATCTGCCCTGCACTCCTCTTCCATCACACAGGGTCCTGTTAACGGACTTCAGATCTTCCCAACTCAAAACCACCGTCAGATGAGAGCTTGTCCTTGGCCTGGCCCAAAACTATACATCAGGAAATTTACCTACTCAGTCACACTGTCCATGAGAGTTTAAAGCAGATTCTCCTAAAAAGGGAGAAAGCCACACTAAAAATCAACATTTAAAAAGTACTTGGAAGCTGGGCATGGTCACATAGTATTCAGGAGGCAGAGGGAAGCAGATCTCTGAGTTTGAAACTACCCTGGTCTACACAGCGAGTTCCAGGCCAGCCAGGGCTACATAGTGAGACCTATTTGAAAAACAACACAAAAAGACACTGGGGTCAGATGAGAAGGATCAGTGGTACAGGCACTTGCTGCCAAGCTTTAGGGCCGAAATTTAGTCACTGGGACCTATGAAGTAGAAGAGTTCCACCATAAACCTCGAGGTGGTGGTGCATGCCTTTAATCTCAGCACTTGGGAGGCAGAGTCAGGCACATCTCTGTGAGTCTGAGGCCAGCCTGGGCTATAGAGTGAGATCCAAGACTACACAGAGAAACCCTGTCTCAAAAAACAAAAATAATAAAAACAACAAAAACAACAAAACAAAAGGGTTCCAACACACGCACGCACACGCACGCCACAGTGACAGGCCCATTTTGTCTTGAAAGGATCACCCCTAAGTACCTGGATGTTGTTGGAAATGTCACTGGTCAGAGCCACATGCAGGACAATCAGGGGCTCCTCAGGGGTGGAGCAATGGGAGAAGAAGTAACATCTCCGGTACGGCCCCACACGCCGCTTCATGTCCATCCAGTTTTTCACAGGGTGCACAGCCTCACACCTGACCAAGTAACACAGAGATTAGACAGATGCGAGAACTACAAACCGACAAGTGCTGAGTTCCAGTCCTGCTAGCCACTTCTGCTCTGCATCTTCACACCAGTCCGTCTGATCTGAGACAGGGTCTTGCTTTATAGTCCTAGCTAGTCTGATACTATAACCCAGGCTGACCTTGAACTTTTGAGGATCCTCCTGCTCCAGCCTTCCAAGTACTGGGATAACAGGATATGCTGCCCCATTGAACACTTGTTTTCAGAGTACTTTGTGGGGCTCTCAGGTGTATTTATGCAGCAGTTTCATGCAAACCTACTGGAATTTCTTGCTGCTGAACACTTTATCTTTGCTTTGGGTCCCTGCAGTTTGGAAGCAGATGTCCATGCTGCAAACATTGGTGGTTACACCTGTCTCCAGCCTCATCCCACATGTTCCTGCTTCCAGCATGGGGAATAGTAGACATTACCAAGGTTTACATCCTGGGATGCTTTCCAGCCCTCGATTATATGGGCCAGCATGGAGTGTGGGCAGGCCAGCAGGCCATGTACTGCACTGTGCCCTGAGCATGTGATTATGCTGACAGTATATTTTAACAACGGGATGAAATAGCACCATTCTGACCTCTCAGGCCAACAACTGTTCAATGAGTCCCTACAGCTTTGGTGATCGGGCCATTTGCTTTAAATAACATTGGGTAACTAACAGACTGGTTAGGGTCTTTATGAGGTGCACCCCAATCTCCACCCTCTCTGTGGTAACAGCCCAGCACATATGATGTGTTCATGCATCAGGTGAAATAAAACCCATGCAGGCCATGGCTGCCATACTCACTCACTGATCTTCTGAAGCACCTCACAGGGTGAGTGCCAGGTGACCCGCTCCAGGCTCAGGAAGCCAGAGGAGAACCACTCGCTCAGCATGCTTTTTAGTACTCCATTCATTTCCTGGGCAAGAGAGAGGAAGGCAGCCTCAGAGGAGCAGGTGCCCATCCAGGAGCCTATCCACCCACTCAAAGACATACACTTCCATATCCTGATGTCTTGGAGTCCATACCCATGCTTTCAGCTGGGCTCATGGTTGCAGAATCAAGTTTGTACTGCACATGGCAGTGACCATGTGCCTAACTTCTGGCCAATGAGCTATAAACAGAGGAGTCTTATAATGGCTTTGGAAGCCTTAAATGACATCAGGGACATGGCTTTTGCTGACCTTTTTCTTTTGTCTTTTCCATGGTGAGATGGTAGTTGCTAGGATAGATAATTTTGGAGCTGCCACATTGGGCCAGGAGCTAACTGTGGTGGTTTTTCAGAGCAGAACAGTATGCCTCCAATCCAGGACACCAAAGAGCAGGTTCAGCCTGGGGCTTCTTCACTCCAGACTTTGACCCAAATGATCAACTTCTCTGCTATACAGACCTCTGTGACTCTGGGTCTATTACTCACAGATGGATTCCACACTGATAGAATGGTAAACATCCCAGGGCATCTAGGTGCACTGAGGTGACTTTCCACATACCCTGTAAGGTTCACTACATGTGTGATCTGTACCTATGGAGATTAGTTTTATCACAGCCATAAAAACTTTACAATGCATCTTAATTCTCAATAAAAGATTAAAGGTCTCCAATTTGGGTGACCTGGGCATAAGCTGCAGGTAAGGGGTAGGTGGTGGTTCTAAAGAAGTCTTTACATAAATATGACTTTGCCATTCATGTAGTGAAGTACCAGGGCACAGAGGAGGCAGTTTTGTCGTGTGTGGCTTTACAGGGTGGGGAGGACAAACCCAGGACCAAGGTGTGAAAAAGGTGTTTTGATGGCAAGGCTGCACACAGCTTCAGGCCATGGGAGAGTGAGAGCGCTGGAAGCGACTGCTTGCAGGGTGCACGAGAACTCAATGGACCTGCTCTGGAAGGGATGCAAGACTGGAAAAGTGGCTGGCTGGAAGCGATGCAGGCCCTTTACCTTCTGCTCCCAATCTCATTTTCTTTACTTGCTGAAGGCTCTACAGGGCAAAGTCCACCTCAGTCAAAGCATTCACCCACACACTAATACCCAAGAAGAAAGAGAAAGTGTTGACAATGGTGACGGGGCAGCTGCAGGCTGGCAATACAGGACAGCTTTTTATGAAACCTCCTGCTCTGGCTGACGATAGATCAATGGGTAAAGCGCCTCCCACTCCAAAGTATGAGGATGAAGCTGGACACATGGCCTGTGTGCCTGCAATCACAGCACTCCTAAGGAGAGATGGGAGGTACAGTCAAGAGGACACTTGGAAACTGTAGGCCTGTAGCACTCACAGCAGTGAACAAGAGACCTATCTCAAACAAGCTGGCAGACAAGGGCCAATACCCACGGCTGCCCTCTGATGGCAAGTGCATTTGTGCTCACAACACATACATAATGATTAAAAAAAAAAAAAGCTAGGTAGAGTGGTGGTCCACACTAGCACTCAGGGGTAGAGACAAGTTGATCTCTATGATTTTGAGGCCAGCCTGGTCTACACAGTGAGACCCTATCTCCA
>CABHPQ010124070.1:0-26062 GCA_902168405.1 Peromyscus aztecus
GTTCAGGACCTGATTAGCAAGGAAAGAAACATGGCGGGAAGCTTGAGTGACATTCCCTTTTACATTTGCCTCTCTACCTAGTAATGAATAGTCTCTCATTTCCATTACTAGAAAATTAAATAAGCAAAACAAAAAAAAAAAATAAAGTAAGTGCAAACCCAGAATTTTGCAAACCCAGAATTTTGAATTAGAAAAGATATTAGCTATTGGAGAAGGCCCTTTATTTCAAGGGCCACATCAAGCGACTTGAAAGAAGGTGTAAAAGAAGCTATAGTCTGTTAAGAAACCTGACCTCAGGCATGAAGTGGCCACCATCTCACTCTGAGCTGTCAGATGAGTCTTAGTGCATTTTCAACCACAGAAAGTAGAGGATTCTCAAGGAGTATATCAAGGGCACCATGACCTCTAGTTCTCAAATGCCAGGATCAAAAAGGGGAGCTTTCTAAAAATATAGATCTCTTGTCCCCAACCAAGAGCATGTCATCAACCCAAGACCCAAGGTATTTAAACAGCTTCACACAAGATTTGAACATGCAGCCAGATTTGAAAACCAATGACTTAATATATCCATTCTCCCTCTCCCTCTCTAAAAATACAGATAGCTTGAGCATTTATGAAGTGGTTTTGTTTTATGTATTTCATCTCCATAAATGGCATTATCCTGGTTTTTATAGGTAAAGCTGAGGATCAAGAGAAAACCCATACAACTATCTAGAAAGGCAAAGCTTTGGTGCTGTCCCCTCAACCTGCTGGATCTTAAATTTGTCCTTCAACACCTCTGATGGATCCTTGCTGGGACAGGATTCTATGCTGAGAGTCACATTAGGCCTCCTCTATGTTTCCCTGGATCCCAGGCCAGGGTTCTTATACTATGATTGGACCAAGTCCTTGTTCAGATCCCCCACAGCTCTCCAGTAGACTTGGCATAAAACCCACCTCCAAGGATAGGGAAGCTTCTGTAGTGTTAACCACACCAGTTCTCCTTCACCTCCCCTCATCTCCATGATGCGGGACTGCCCAAAGTCTTACAGCTAAGGGTGATGACCTCTGAGTCAGGAGTGCAGATGGCCACTGTTGAGGATGTCCTTCCATCTGTACTGCTGCCTACACCTGACCCGTTCTCCAGATCACAGCTAAGCGGTGACCTTCAGCAGGACCTCCTGCTTGGCATAGGCTGGCGACCTCACTCTGATCTGACTCTACCCTTCCCGGTCATCCCAGGATTCTGACTCTCACCGCACCTGTCTACAGGGTCGAAGTACCATGTCTACTGATCGGACTTCTGTGCACAGCAAGCTTGGGGACAGTCACCAAGTCTTGACTGCTGTGCATCCCCCAAAATACACATCCGAAATGGGCATTGAGTTAGTATTGGCTTACAAATGAATGGATTATATATCTATGGCAAACGAATGCATTTTAAAACAATGGAAATCAGTGTGTGCTTTTTAATGGGTCAGATAGCGTAAGGAGTATTGAATAAAATATCCCTTTCAAACTACGTTTCATTAGATTTAATTTTTTTAATGTATTATTAGTAATGGTGGTGGGAGTGTGCTGAGGAGAGAGAGCATGTGAAGGTAGGAGACAACTTGTTCTTTCTGTGAGTTCCAGGGATCAAACTCAGGTCACCAGGCTTGCATGGCAGACATGTTTTTACCTACTAAGCTACTTTGCTGGCCACATATTATATATATTGTTTTTTCAAGACAGAGTTTCTCTGTGTAACATTTCTGGCTGTCCTGGAATCTGCTTTGTAGATGATGCTGTCCTCAAACTCACTGAGATCCACCTGCCTCTGCCTCCTGAGTGCTGAGATTAAAGGCATCAATTTTTTTTTTATAATAATCTGGTTCTACCTAGTAATGCCTTCCACAGGGGTAGCAGTAGTGTAAGGTATTCATTTTAAGCTAGAAAGTTTATCTATTAGGCTAGAATTCTCTGTGGGGGGCTGAATTTGTCTAATTAAGAATTCACTTAGATGCACAGTTGATCCGACTTGGATTTTCCATGGCTCATTTATAAATAAAACCAGGCATATCTTACTTCATCCATTGTTGGTCTTAACTTGGCCCTAGTTGCCGCACACTGGCCGGCCAGAGAGAAGAGCTTGGCAGAGAAGTTCCGAGGACAGGGGTGTATTTTCCTGTCTAGAAACGAGAGGCATGCGTCGAGACCTCTCTTCTCCATCAGTTCCATGAGGAGATCCCGCTAGGAAGAGAAGATAAACTTATTTCTTGGAACACCATCAGACAACTAATTGGCAAGCAAGTGCCAGCATGT
Organism: Peromyscus aztecus; assembly: GCA_902168405.1. Taxonomy (NCBI): domain Eukaryota; kingdom Metazoa; phylum Chordata; class Mammalia; order Rodentia; family Cricetidae; genus Peromyscus; species Peromyscus aztecus. The sequence goes on from CABHPQ010124070.1 coordinate 2,284, forward strand.
GGGCAGTTCTCACCAGCTGAACGTGTTTAGGATCATCCAGCACCACTTTACAGCCCGTCAAAACCTCCATGATCACCTGCAAGGAACATACACAAAGTCAGCTACAGAGGTTGAAAACACGTAGAACATTAGTTTAAACTGCTTAATGTGGCAATGGATTTAATTCTAACTAATGCTCTTGTATTTTATTACTTCATAGATTATGGAAAATTAATGTACCGGATAATGAGTAATGGAAAATCAGTAGATATAAAACTTAAAACTCTGGGCTGGAGAGATGGCTCAGAGGTTAAAAGCACTGACTGCTCTTCCAGAGGTCCTGAGTTCAATTCCCAGCAACCACTTGGTGGCTCACAACTATCTGTGATGAGATCTGGTGCCCTCTTCTGGCCTGCAGTCATACATGCTGTATACATAATAAATAAATAAATAAATCTAAAAAAAAAAAAAAGAACCAGCAGAGAAATTTAAGATTAGCTCTTTAAAAAAAAAACAAAAAAACAAAAAAACAAAAAACAAAAACACAAAAAACAAAAACAAAGCAAAACAAAAAAACTTAAAACTCTCAAAATGTTTCCTCTGAGCCAGTGGCTCTCGACCTTCCTAATGCTGCGACCCTTTAATACAGTTCCTCATGCTGTGCTGACCCCCAACCATAGTATTATTTTGTTGCTACTTCATAACTGTAATTTTGCTACTGTTATGAATCATAATGTAAATATCTGATGTGTAGGATATCTGATATGCGACCCCTGTGAAAGGGTCCTTTGACTCCAGAGGGGTCACGACCCCACAGGTTGGGAACCACCGCGGTAAGGATTGGGTGCCATCTTGGCAGTGAATTCTCTTCCTTAGCTAACCAACAGATGGCACTCACAATTCCAAAGCTGTAGACATCGGTTTTGATGGAAAGTCTTCCCTGTCTGATGTACTCTTCTGGCATGTACCACAGATGTTTCCTGCCGCTGCCCGTCATATTCATGGTAGAATTCTGATGTTCTAGGTGGGGTCGGAAGTGTGCCATGGCAAAATCAGTTAGCCTGGGTTGGAACTGATCATCCAGAAGTATGTTTGCACTAAAAGTGTAATCAAAGACAAACAGGACAAGATATCACAAAGGCATTTGGTGAAATACAATGTGGCTGATTAACCCAGAACACTGATAAGATGAAGACAAATGTAAATGTCCGTGAACGAGTGAGTGGGCATCCTAAAGTTTTTCTTAAAGTACACACATGGACTGGAGACATGGCTCAGTGGTTAAGAGCACTGATAGTTCTTCCAGAGGACCCGGGTTCAATTCCCAGCACCCACATGGCGGCTCATAACTGTCTGTAACTCCAGTTCTAGGGGACCCAACACCCTCACACAGACATACATGCAGGCAAAACACTAGTTCACATAAAATAAAATAAAAAATATTAACGGATAAACATAAATTTGTATGAAGCCTAAAATAAAAATCTGACACATGAATAGTGGCTATTTCAGAATCTGAGACATTGCATGGATGGTGTGTCAACAGGATGAGGTAAAGTTAAGTACAGCACCTTGCTTCCACTCTTCTTAATGAGACCATGGGCTTGGTTTTAAGCAGCTAAGTAGAAATGTCAAGGGGTAGAGATTGTGGTACTGCGCACTGTTATTAAATGTGGTAGCAGCCACTGCGTAAGACGTTCTTAAGCCTGAACAAACGCTGAACCGTACAAATGTCCCAAAGATCTCTGGTGTCCCAGAGTGAGTACACAAACAGGCAGGGCCAGTTCTGAATTGAGATCCTCCAGCAAAAGAGACAGTGCAGAGGCGATGTGGAGATTCATTCCTACGCCAAGGAACGAGCGCATTAGTTCCATCTTCCTAACTAAGATCTCAATCCAGACTTTGTCTAGGACCAAGTTGACATCCCAGGTTCCTTTAAGGATAAAAACGTGTTTTAAACTTTGACCTTTCCCTCCACAGAGTGGAAAACAAACTGTAAAGAGCAAAGAGCCAACCTTACGCGCCCCGTCTGTTTGGTGTGATCTTTTCATCCATGGGGGGACAAGCCAGGGGCTGTGTCCCCAAGATTTGTGCCAATGAGCACAGTCCTTAACTTTCTCCCTGCCTGTCTTTCCTCAAGTATCCAGCGGCTGCCAGAGCCTTCCTGTGTTTCACATGGCCCAACTCTATGCCATTCCTCACCCATTCTTTCATTTTCTCACCCAGAACAGCGTTGAGCATCCTCTGAAGATGCATAACAGACGAGTCAGGTCCTACCTTCTCTTAGGCACTAGGCAGGAAAACACGATGAAATCCCCTGTAGAGGCACACTTCACTTGCCCAAATCTGAGGTTTCTGGACCTGCCCTGATGCTTTTACAATTTGGGGGAATAGGAAAGCAGGAGTTTGCCAGCTGGGCAGGAGATGAAAGGGGGCAAATCCAGTCTCCAACTCTCACAGTAGCACTCGAGTAAGGCAGAAAGGGCAGAGAGTGAGATCTGGAAGGCCTTGGGCAAGGGCTGAAAAATTCGAATGCGAAAGAAACCAACCAAGAAGAGGAAGGGTAGAAATCCCCTACCCAATGCCAAGTAAGTCCCTGGCACAGTCCCAGACACAGAGACACTCCCGTGTGTCTGAAGGTGTCCTATGGCTCATTATAATACTAAAATACACACTCCTAGGTAGAGATTTAAGAAGCTGAGGGGACATGTGATGCATGAAGCTGTATGTAGAATTCCATGTAGCATATCATGTCCAAAAAAGCCCACTGTATGCATATAAGCTAAAAAGCCCAGTCCCCGTGACATAAAAGCCCCAACTCTGCATGGCAAGTTGTTGAAGCTACTGACCTTTTTTTTTCCTGCTCCAGCTTGCCTCTTCTCTTGGAAGTATGTCTTTTTCTCATACACTGTCTACACCGCTATCCATGTGTCCCTGTCCAGTTCCGTGTTCCAAGACATAAGGTAGTGGAACCCTTCCGGAAGTGCCCAGCAAACTCTAATATCCACGGTCATCATGAGTCACTGCCCTTCCAGTTTCTACTACTCTGCTTGCACAGAGGGAGTCTGAAAAACCCTGAATGCCCCGTCTTCAATGTCTTCCTCCAGACTAGTTCTCCAGAAGGCATGATATCCTGATCGATATGGTAGGGCCTTGAGAATGCCCAAGCTTAAGCTGAATCTAAACAGCACATAGGAACGAATCCCTGGAGTTTCTGTTTGTTGGTTTGTTTGTTTGTTTGTTTTATACATAGGAAAAGTGGTGGGGACAGGGGAAGGGTGACGACAGCGAGAATAATAAAGAAACCCATCATCTCAGCCATTTACTGAATCTGCTGTAAGGCAAGTAGAAGCTGACAGCGACCGGTGAGTCACGTGACTGCGAGAGGCAGGCAGAGGTGAGCTGGGCGACCACAGACCCTGTTACCCAATAAGCCCACTGAGGACATGGGGGTCAGCGAGAGGTCACCAGTGAGACAGGATGATCTGAGGACCCTGCACTCACACATTGAATAATGGCATCTAGTGGAAAGGCAAGTTCTCACCAGCAGACCTCGGCGCGGAGCATAAATTTTCAAACGAGTGATCTATTTGGTTCTAAATAAAGGTTAACGGGAGCTGAGAGAGAGGAAGGCTCGGTTTTAGGAGAGTGGGAATTGCAAAAAAGCCCTTCGACAATCAATTTCTCCTCTAATTCTTTCCCCTGCTTCAGCCTTAAATGGGATCTTCAAACACAAAGTGCCTTCAGCCACCACACGGGTCAACAGAGTAAGTTTATTCTGCGGGGTGAGAATGGACAGACAAAATGAAAACTACATGAGAAATCGTAGAAATACAATGCAAAAGGGCAGCTTGCTGGTAATGATGGCCGCGAAAGAAGCAGACAGGGAAGCAGGTTTGGTCCACATGCCCTATCCCATGTTTCTGCCATCTTTTGCCTTCTCTTTACCCTAAGGGTATTTGCTATAACAGAGAGGCCAGGGTGACTTCAAATCATTCTTTTTTTTTTCTTTTTTAAAGATTTATTTATTTATTATATGTACAGTGTTCTGCCTACATGCATGCTTGCAGGCCAGAAGAGGGCACCAGATCTCATTGTGGATGGTTGTGAGTCACCATGTGGTTGCTGGGAATTGAACTCAAGACCTCTGGAAGAACAGCCAGTGCTCTTAACTGCTGAGCCATCTCTCCAGCCCTCAAATCATTCTTAAAATAGAAGGATCTCTGACTGAGGGCATGGGGCAGTTCTATACCTTGAATTAGTACCATCTCAGGGGTACTGACTTCATATCTGTACTAAGAAAAGTTTCCATGATGCTTTTTTTTTTTTTTATTTTGAGGGACTGGATCCCCCAAACAACACTTTATAGTGAGAACCAGCTTTCCTGGCTCATCAGTAAGTTTTGTAGTTTAGTTGAAACTGTTAGGCCTTAAACACGAAGATGATGCCTATAGATTAAAATGCAGGGTTTGAATTTGAGCACGAGGGTTGTGTGTGTTGGTTACCTTGCGAGGAAAGCCATGAGGCACGACAAAACTCGGCCTCCTGCACCAAGGCTCAGTGCTGCTCCTTTAAATGCACAACTTTAGGACTTGAACGGAACTACCCCGGGGGCCTGTTTCCACGTAGATCTGATGATATTTGCTGGATAAGAAGATGCCAGCTGACCTTGAATGATATAGGCTGGCCATTGTCCATTCTCTCCATTACCATACCTCAGAATCCCAAGATGTGCAGCGGAGTGTCTCAGGAAGTGGTCAGGGACCCTCCTTGAGTAACAGTGAAACAGAGGATTACAGAGTGGCGCTGGAAACCTGACACTCAGAGAGGTTAATTAATTTCCAGGAATCAGTTGAGTTCTAGATTACTTTCAGAGAAGTCCTTGACACATTTAACTGAAATAATACTTCTAGGTGATTGAAGACAATGGGGGAGGAAAATTTTCCTGTTATTTCTTGTACCTGAATGTACACACGTATACATGTAAATTAATGAGTGCCGGTGCTTGTATTGGTTACTTTCATGTTGCTTTGACAAAACACCTTGACCATAATAAGCTACTTATAAAAGAAAGAGTTGGTTTTGGCCTAAGATTCCAGAGCGATAAGAGGCTGTCATTGGAGAGGCAGCAAGGAGCAGGCATAGAGGGAGGGGCAGGAAGTTGAGAGACGGCTTCTCTACCACAAACACAAAGCAGAGAGCAAACCGGAAGTAGGGTAAAGCGATGTAGTCTCAAAACCCACCCCCAGTGACATACTTCCTCCAGCAAAAATACCTGCATCACTAACTGGGAACCCAGTGATCCACACCCAAGACTTTGGGAACTTTTCTCCAAACCACGGTGGTACCGAAAGACAATGTTGGCAACAAGAATTGTTAAGAGAAATTCTGATTGTATGCAATATCTGTTTCTGGCACCCTTTAGGAAAATAATGAACATATCTGGAGATCATAAAGGAGGAAAGGAATAGGAAGACATGATGAAAGTCTGAGGAAAATCATTTTTATCTAAGATGTTTCTGAAAGATAAAGGTAGTTATTTGAAAAGGATGAAGGGGAGGAGTCAGAGGGCTGAAGAATCAATCCATGGAGCAGATCCTCCATTTTCCGCAGACCTAGATGTCCTATTAAACACTAAGCCGAATTCCAGCCTTGACAAGTCTGCAGCCATCAGCTGACTTGGCCAGGAAGATTGGGATAAAGGCAAAGAGACTGAATCCTCAAGCAAGGGTATCCTGATGGCTGACGGACCAACGTATGGCTGTCTATCCACCCAGCCGGACCCCGTCCACACTACAGACCTTCACGTGAGAAATGCCATGTACTCTCTCCCTCCCTCCCTCCCTCCCTCACTCACTCACTCATTCACTCCCTCACTCAATCTTGTGTCTCTGATCAGTTTCCATTTTTCAAACATTGGTGTCTAACCTTCTTCCTTCCTCTAAGACAGAAGCCTGTTTTACAGATGCAATACCAGCCTAGGACCTGCGTTTATAGGACTCCTTAGAAACACTCACTAAGTTTATGTCCTTGATTTGGAGCCAATAGCAGGGATGAATATCTGTGTGGGATAAAAATGCTGCTGGTGAAATGCATTTCAAACTTAAACTTGTCTATATATGTGAACACGATGAAGGCTGCTAAGGGATGGATGGAAATATCAAGGTTGTCACTTTCAAATGCTTTTATGAGATCCTGTAACTCAAAAACATCCTCATCTCCCAAAAAAAATGCAAGTCTTCTGCCAAGGCTGCAGACCACACTCCGGATTCTTTCTTTAGAACCTTTCCTTCTCGACTCCCACCATCTGGCAGTGAGGTTTGTTTCTATAACATTCTCTTAAAGAGTTCAAATTACCAAGATATTTTTGGGCTAAATGAACCACCAGACTAGCTGAAAATACCTTTGAAATGTGGATTTTGCTTCCTTCTGTGTGGGTGTTGCTCAGGATTTTGCTTCCTTCTGTGGGTGTTGCTCAGCTGTGCGCTAGACAGCATCCTTCTTAGAAAGACACTTACTCTCTCTGCTGGAACAAGCCAGATTGACAGGGTAGCTGTCCAGACCTAATCTCTCTCCCAAAGCAGGCTGCCTACTGCTATCTCCTCAAGAATCTGACGTCAACATTTCTCAATTCCTGTGTCTGCTGATGAAGTCATCTGGCCCCTGGTAATCCCAGGACTTTGAATTCCCTAATAAGAGCATGGTTATTGGGAATACACAGACATGGAAGGGCACCTCCCCTTTCATCTGTAGCCATGTCACAGGCAAGTTACAGACCTTTCTGAATCTGTTTTTCTCTTGTCAGCCAGAGATGACAATGATCACACCCACCCTCAGGATCCTGGAGGATTAACAAGTGTTTCCATGGGAGTGTAAATGAGATCTAGTCCTTGGCTTTAACTGATCTCTATAATCCTCCTGCAGTCTATCCACTATCCTGTATGAGTAAGTATTTACCAACACCGTTGGACTAGCTTGTTGTGGAATGTTAGTTGAAGATGTGTTACATTCTTTCATTCTGTGGAATATTTGTTTAATGATTCTTTTATGTTGCATTTGCTTAACTCTGTAAAGCTGTGTTGCTTTGCCTGTCTAAAACACCTGATTGGTCTAATAAAGAGCTGAACGGCCAATAGCTAGACAAGAGAGCTCTATGCAGGGCTCCCAGGTAGAAAGAATAAATAGAGACAAGAACAAGAAGGGCAAAGAATGAGAAAAGGAGAAGGAGGGGAGGATGCCAGGGGCCAGCCACACAGCCACACAGCCACACAACCACACAGTCACACAGCCTCACAGCCACACAGCCAGTCACAGAGTAAGAAGGAAAGAAAGGTATATAGAATAGAAAAAGGTAAAAGCCCAGAGGTAAAAGGTAGGCGGGATAATTTAGTTTAAAAAAAAGCTGGCTAGAAACAAGCCAAGCTAAGGCCAGGCATTCATAAGTAAGAATAAACCTCTGTGTATTTATTTGGGAGCTGGGTAGTGGGCCCCTGAAGAGAAAAGAACAAAGAGTCAAAAAAAAAAAAAACCCAACTATACAAACTGCATATAACTGTCTTGGGGTGACCTCTGTGCTGCTCCCCACAGAAGGCCTCTTCCTCCTGTTTTCACCCAGGTCCTCTGGGGGCCACCGGAATCACTTCTGCCATGATGTTCTCACCCTATCTCTCTGAAGTCCTGTGTCCCTCCTGCTTCTAAGTTCCTACTGGACGCCTACAATATAGCATTTGGTACTCAATGGAGCCCACTTAGTGTTGTTTCCATGATCATAATGCTGAGCTTACAGAAGACACCAAACATTTATTTATATAATCATTTCCTCAAGGGGATTTGAAACCCTCAAGTAGTTTTAGATGACTGAGCACGGGAAAGGCAAATATATGAACCAAATACTGTCCCGCATCCTCCCATATTCCTGACAGATATTGAGTTCCAAAAGCACTCAGCCAAGATGCTCTTTCGACCCTGTACTTGGATAGCCATTGCTAAGCAATCAAAGATAGAATGTGAGATAAAACTTATTTGTCATGGTTGCTGTAGCACACTATTTCTTTGACTTATTATTTGCAAAACATCTAAATAGTAGAGCCAGGACTAAAACTTAGACCTCCCGTATCCATGTTGGATGCTGCTTTGGTTTACAACACTTAAGTGAAAAAAAACAACTCTCATTCAGTTATATGAACATAAAGTTAAAATCTGTTGGTGATAAAGAGAAAAAAATTAACTGTTCCTTCTGTCTTTTTGTTTCTCTCTCTTCTCTCTCTCTCTCTCTCTCTCTCTCTCTCTCTCTCTCTCTCTCTCTCTGTGTGTGTGTGTGTGTGTGTGTGTGTGTCTGCGCGAGCGCGCGTGCTCACATGTGTGTGAACCTAAAGGTTCAGTCACAAGGTTTTAAGTCAGTGTACAAGAGTTTCTGATAACTGGGCCCCTCTCAGGGAGTTCAGGATCCTCAAGGAAAGCCAGAGTCCAAGGTGAGACAGATGGGAGCACTTAGGGCATTGAAGACATGAGTCTCCCATGGGTAGAATATAACGACAGCTTCTGCCAGGCTCTGGGCTGCCCTTTACACTTAGTGACTCACCTCATCCTCAGAACCCTCAGAAGTAGGTACTGGTATCCTGCCCAGTTCCAGAGAGCAAGGAGACAAAGCATCAGTGAACTATCCCAAAGTCACATGACTAGGAAGGGGTGGAAGAGATAGGTGGTCTGAACAGCTACACTCTGAACCAGGGACAAGAGGCAGAAACAATGAGATCGTTGAGTGGCTGCGAAAAGGGGAAGAGCATAGAAAAGCATGGGGAGAGAGTTTGTAGAACAAGGGCATTTCAGAGCTGTTCTTGAGGGTGGCTCCAGGGAAGGCAGAAGGATAGAAGTGCCACTCTCAACCTGTCTGAAGTCCCCATAGTGCAAAAACAGAGGACAAAACCATGCCAGGATTTAGAAGAAGATGGAGTCACACAATTCTTCTTTCGCAACCTCTAGGTTTGTGAGCAGAGCATAGAACAAAGGTAGATAGTTTTAAAATGGAAGGAAATAGAAAGTAAAATGTCAGCTTGGCTGGGACTAGATGTGGAAGTGGGGGAAGTGAGCAGGTAGTCTGAGGCAGACCCTGAGTTTGAACAAGGATGTCCTGGGTCCTGTCTACACCACCATCCTTGCTTTCTTCTGAAGGACTAAGTGGACATCATTCCATTTCATTTAAACAAAAGGAGTGGACACCAGGCTGCTGAACAATGACTTCACGATCTTCATTTGGGGGGGGGGTGTTGGGTGTTGGGGAGCCTAGATGAAAGTTCTAATGCTGAACCATGACCCCGACCCTCAAAAATCTTCATTCTCAAGAATTTAAAAAAATCATAGCATGAGGTCCTTTGCAGATGGCCTCTAGAGAGGGAGACAGAGAGAAGAAATTTAACCATCGTTTGAGTTTTAAGTTAAAACAACAGTAGATCTGTCTATCTTCCCTTACAGGTAGATGCTGAGTGTTGAGTTGAGTTGTGGTCTTGATGTCTTAGATCTGGGCAGCATTTTTCTTATCAAGAAAAATATCATTAATGAGGAATAGCTGTCTAAGGAACATGCCCTACAGCCTTAAGCCTAATGTCTGGGGAGTGTGATTTCCTAAACAGTTAAAGAAAAAAATCAGTCACTTTATCTTCGATTATACTCTCCTAATTTGGGTGTTTAAGGCCATTCATATGGCCAGAACTACCCTTTTTTTCTGTCAAGGTGAGTTAAGAATTGGTCCACAGGAGTTAATGAGGCTTGTGAACAACCTCTGGCTTTTCTGGTGATTTTTAAATTTTTTTTATTTACTTTTATTTTATGTGCATTGCTGTTTTTGCCTGTATGTTTGTCTGTGTGAGGGTGTCAAATCCTGGAGTGACAGACAGTTGTCAGCTGCCATGTGGGTGCTGGGAATTGAACCCGGGTCCTCTGGAAGAGCAGCCGGTGTTCTTAACCGCTGAGCCATCTCCAGCCCCTTCTGGTGATCTTTATACCAGTTGTTGCATCTAGGTGGGAGCCAGTCAAAGGCTTTGCTTACAGTGGCTTGTTGGGAAGCCTTAAGGAAATGTCCTCTGTGCTGACCCTCCTCTCTGTAACATGGACACCAGTGAAAGTCTACCGAGCGGGGTCTCCATGGCCTACCTGAATAAGAGGACAAGTGATTCGGCAAGGATACAGGACATTTTGAGAGATGATCCACAGACCCTTGACACTTAATTGACTTTAAAGGGCAAAATATTTTCTCTTTTATTCCCTCTATCCACATTATAGGCCTTCAAGAATGGTTATGGAACACCCAGAAGGTCATTTTATACCAGACAGGTACTTTCTAATGTCTGTGTTAATAGCCATATAAAGCTTGGACAAAAACCATATGTCTTTTTTAGTCTTAGCTTAAATATGTTTTTTTAAAGATAAAATGGAAGAAAATCACAGCCATTACAAAAATAGGCCATAATGATAAATTCTAGTTGATATTTTGGTGTGTTCCACTTCCAATATTTTAAAAAAAAATAATTTACATTTCTACAGTGCTACAACTACGTGCTCCATAATGCTTGGGTTTGGCTTTTTCTACCCAATCTCACTTCACATGCATCGTGCCAGGTTGCTTCATGCTACGAATATTAATTAGTTAATGCTGAGAGTCTCCAGGAAAGTCTGTGATCCACCAGTCTGAAGTTCAGTACAGAAAACCGAGACTGTCCATTTTTCACTCCTCTGGCAAGAACGCAGTCTTGATTCCCTTGTGGAGAATGACACCGCCCAACACAGATCTTCGAGCCAACTGTCAGGAACCCACAGGGCTCCCCGGCTAGAAGCTGTCCTTCCTAATTATGACCGCTCAAACTGAATGGCAAGGACAGGAGACAGTGGCTGTGGACCCCTCCAAAGAGCGATGGGCTAAGAATCAGGAAGGTCTCCATTCCGAGCCAAGGGAAGGGTTCCCTTCAGAGATGCAGGAAGGTGACCTCGGTCAGCCAACTCACATTTGGCCGAGACTCCTTCGACAGATGCTGTTACCATCTGACAGGCGTTGGGTGGCCTAAGTGAACCGAACTGGCCTTGTTCCAGTTCCTAGATAATGGGTGTGCACTCCACTAAGTAAGAGGGAGAGGCCCGTGACTGATGTCGGCACTAACTAATATCTGTGCTGGCAGCTCAGCAGAAAGGCTGTCAGTCAGTGGCTATTGTAGGGGCTTGGTTTGTGCTGGAACAGGCAGGGACAGTGATGAAACCATGTGAAAGCATGATTCCCCAAATGCATGTCCACAGCCCTGGAATTTCACTCTTGGACACATGCTTGTGTGTGTGCATGTAGGAGACCCGGAGGTCCTTGTGCACACAGATCAGCACTAGGGGAACCTGGAATGTTAAACACACATGGTTGTTCCTTCAAAGGAAGGGATACATAACCTGTTATCCTCCCAGAAGGCTTAGAACGGATGTGGTTAATAACCTGGTGACTTTTGCACTGTCTGTGTGGCAGGAGACTGTACCAGTTCCTTGCCCAGACCTTTATCATGAGCTTGCTTTCTTAGTTCATCTATAGAACCCATCTTAATGGAAGATGTGACGTGTACTTTACAAAGTGTTTCAAGGTAGTCACGTCTGATCTTGATTTAGCTTTCTTTGTTCTTCGAGTTCCTCAGGGAGATTTATGTATGCTTTATTGTGCACCCAAGATCGAGTTAATTATCACCAGAAAGGATTTTACCGAATTGCGCTGTGCTTAAATATGCCTAAAATAAACTACTCGGGGTCAGACTCCTGAAGCTTGAACCAACACCAGCTACTTAGTCACGTTGAACCAAACTGCCTCCCATGGGTCATTACTCTGCTGGCTGTGGTGGTGGCAGAGACCTCTGCAGGTGCCGTCTCAGGATGGGCTACATTCGAATCCTCAGACTCCGAAAGACCAGTCATGGTAGTCAGTTTTGTCTCACTCACAAAATACCCGAGAGAAACCATTTGAAAACAAATAACAAAGTTATTCAACAGTAATTCACAAAGGTAATAATGTAACATCTCCCCTTGGCGATACCAATGCGGTTTTTAGAAATCTGGCAAACATATTTTCATTGAGAAAGAAAAAATGTAAGAATTGTAATACTTAGATTCGAGTTCTCATTGCACTCATATACGTTCCAGGAAGAGTACTGACCGAAGAGGACAGGATTTTTGAGTCACTCACCTGGGGTGCCGAAAGGGGCACAGGCGGAACCTGAGGTCCCCAGATCATTTACCTGGAAATATTGCCACAGATGACTGAGCACGGCTGAGTGTTGTGCAAGTATCGGATGGCTTTGGCTACTCCTATTAATACACTGATTCGAACGTGCCAGGAAAGCGGGGCCGTGTTATCCTAGAGAGAGGGAGAGGAGAGAGAGAGAGAGAGACAGAGAGAGACAGAGAGACAGAGAGAGAGAGAAGCAGACAGAGAGACAGAGACAGACACACACACATACACACACAGAGAGGAGAGAGAGGCAGACAGACAGACAAAACGGCGACCACCGAGATCTACACTCTTTCCCTACACGACGCTCTTCCGATCTCAGACACACACACACACACAGAGGGGGGCAGACAGAGAGACAGAGACAGAGAGACAGACACAGACACAGAGAGAGAAGGAGATAGAGACAGACAGGCAGAGAGAGAGAGAGAGAGAGAGAGAGAGAGAGAGAGAGAGAGGAGAGATTGGTTTAGTTGTATTTTCTTAGTGCAAATTACCTGCATACCCACTACGTGGGTGCATGCTCCCACAGCAGCCATGGCAAGGTGGAGTGAGAGGTGAATCAGTATTTCAGTTTGCTACAGCCTATCTCAATTCCAAATGAGCTTTCCTCTATGGGTCTAGGGCAGTGGTTCTCAACCTGTGGGTTGTGATCCCCACAGGGTTCACAGATCCGATCTCCTGCCTATCAGATATTTACATTATGATTCATAACAGTAGCAAGATTACAGTTATGAAGTAGCCACGGAATAATTTGGTTGGGGGTCAGCACAGCATGAGGAACTGTATTAAAGGTTCGCAGCATTAGGAAGGTTGAGACCCACTAGCCTAGGGAAATACCCAACAATTTTTAACATCAGTTTAGTCAAACTGTAGTCAGTGGGCTGAGAGTACAGCTTGGCAGTAGAATCCTTGCTTAGCATGCATAAGACCCTGGGTTTGGTTGGCCCAGCCCTGTGCCCACCTAAATACCACATGCTAAGAGAAGTTGAGACTTGTTATAAATACACACACACACAGACACACACATATATACATATATACATATATTTGCCAATATTACATAGAACCTGGTAACACATGTGTTTACTTAAGAGGTCCTCTGCTCCCCTGGGGAACCATTCCTGAATATCCCCCTGATGTGTGTGCTCACACCTCACCTCTCGGCTCCCTCCAGTGTCAATGGCTCCCTTTTACCCCAGCTTTAGCGGGCCAAAGGACCTGAGAGAATGATAGTCTGTGACTTACTGCACACTGTAGTCTGTCGAACAGTGTCCCGTTGCTCATATATGGATGAACCAGGCAAAGCTTCTCCATCTCGGTGAAATATGCAGTCAACTCTAGTATGTGGGGATGACGGAACCTTGAACCAGAAAGTTTGAAACTGTCAAATCTGTCACTCAAATGGAAGGTGGACAAGACTGATTAGAAATGGCGGCAAACAGTTCTAACATGAGACTAAGTCAGGCCAAGAGACAAGTAGTTTCATTGGGAGTTCCAACAAGTGCTAGCCCTACCCCTTTTAACTGACTGTTGACACGTAAATAAAAATAATATATTAAAACAGAAGGCGGGAATTTTAAGGAAGTACTGATTTCTTAAGGTTTGGGACACTGAGAACGTCATACAAAAAGGAAAACATGATTCCATATTCACTTATTTTCACTGATATAAAAGTGTCACATCTTTATTTTGTTAAGCAAATAATGATGCAACTGAGACCTATCTGATGAAGTGTCCAAAGCAAGTAAATCACAAAAACACAGGATTAGAGAAGACCGTCTTCACCCATGCATTAACGGAGCATTGCTTCATCAGGTGCTGGGTTAAACCCCAGTTACAAGCAGGAGAGGGATAGTCATGTCTTCACAAAGCTCGTGCTGTTATCTAAAATCCACACAATAGTAGCTTGAAGTATAAAAATACGACATTGATTTTAAATTACAGATTTCTACATTAGTATACTCTATTATAATATTATTATATTATAGTCTACCTTAGTATATTAGTATATTTCTGAGGCTCCTATCCTAGGCATGTATTAACCGGTTAACCAAGCTAAACTCTAACCCTTGGCTGCCGTTGCTTTATGAAGGTCAATGCACTCCAGGTATGAGAGGTAACCTTCACTGTCGACTTGAGTAGATTAGAGTCGCCAGGGGAGAGCACTGCATGTGGGCAGCAGCTTCTCGTGGACGAGGGGTCCAGGAATGAATGAAAAGAGCCAGGCAGGCAGAGCACAGTGACTCATCTCTCTGTGCTTCCAGACCGTGGACTCACGGGCCACAGTTAGCTCCTCACGAGGCCAGTTCCCTCGGAATCCTACCACTGTGACTTCCTGCCGTGATGGATTCTCCTCTCAGACCCTGAGCCAGAACAAGCCTTCCCTTCTTTAAGTCTTTTTGGTCACGTGTCTTGCCATAGCAGCAACTAAAGTACTAACGCATTGGGTAACTGCAAACTGTGAAATATGCCAAGGCTGTGAGCTCAGTTTACTATACTGAATACCTACTAGGTTTGGGGCGTGTTTGGGATCATTAAAATAAATGAAGCTGTTAAAAAAATGTTCTACTTATAAAGGTCTCTAATTTGCTCCTAGTTTGTAGCAAATTTCCTACAAACACAAATATACTCTCTTACATACACATGTATAGATTTACAATTTATATATATTTATCTGGTATATGGGGCGTGCTGATCACTTTATCTCTCTTGCCTCAAATATGCCAGTATCTGCGTGTGTCCATCTGTATCCATAAACACATACACAGAAAGGCTTTCTTTTAAAATATGTCAAAAACAAGATCCCTGCACTTTATTATGATTCAGATTGTACAGTGGAAAACAGTGGGCTAATCATAAATTGAGGAGGTATGGCGAGCTGCTTAAACAGATAGTCTGTACCACTAGCGGGCTGGTTCTCCTGCAACCTAAGCTAATGCAGAGAGAAGCGTCTTTTGGAAAGCAGTAGAGGGGAGACATCGTAGAGACATGGCAGTCCCCGATTCTCAGTTCTCCTGTGGGCAGAGCAGAAAGGACACTTTGCTTGTTTTTATTTTCTAATTTTTATTTTCTTTTATGCAGGTGTGTTTTGCCTGCAAGTCTGTCTGTCCCCCCCACTTATGTGCTTGATGACCGTAGAGGCCAGAAGAGGGAATCGGAGCCCTTGGAACTGGAGTCATCAGAGATGGTTGTGAGCTGACATGTGGGTGCTGAGAATCAAACCCGGGTCCTCTGCAAGAGCACCCAGTGCTCTTAATGGCTGAGTCATCTCTCTTTGCTTGTTTTGAAACATTACTGATCTAGCAGGAAAAAAAAAAAAAACTGGGTGGTTCAGATGTTAGTGAAGAATGACCGTGGAAAGACAGTTGGGGTGGGGTTGCTCCTTTTGAGCCTATAAACTCATGCCACTTAAAATTCCCTAGCAATTTTTAAGTCCACAGAATTTAAAGTTACACAGATCAAGACCAGCAAATCCAACACTAACTGAAATCAATTCGGAAAGTATTTCTGATGGCCACTATGGGCAAAACAATACAGGTCTCCATGGTGAGAGACAGAGGACAGATATGAAGGACACATAAACGCCGGCTTGCATCCCTGTCTTTATAACAGCTGTGCAAATGTAGTCAGGTGGTTTCAACTCGCTGAGAAGGTGTCTATAGCTAGATACAGGAGTTAAGACACCTGTCTCTTGCCAGGCCTGGTGGCCCACACCTTTTAATCCCAGCACTGAGGAGGCAGAGGCAGGCAGATCTCTGAGTTCCATCCCCTGGTCTACAGAGCAAGTTCCAGAACAGTCAAGGCTACATAGAGAAACCTTGTCTCAAAAACCAAAACCAAAACCAACCAACCAAACAAACAAAAGAGTTCTAATTGATTTAAGAAAAAAAAAAAAAAAGCTTGAAGTTAGGTTAGTAGAGAGGTGAAGGTAGAGAGAGTGGACCTGGGAGGAGAGAGGAAACAGCAGTAAATATGATCAAAAGACATTGCATGAACTCTCAAAGATGTAAAATACTATTTTTATAAGACCATAGCCTCTGATAAAGTAGAATTATATCCTTGGGATTCAAGAATAGCACAACATGCACAAAATGACCAGTAATGTACCTACTGAATAATTATAATTATTATTATATAATATATAATAATATATATGATAATAATTATCCTACTGAAGGTAAAAAAAAAATCATGTGATCATCACAACAGATGCAGGAAAAGCATTTATCAAAACTCAATGCCCTTTGAGATGGAACTCTCAATGAATTATGGAGAGAGTGCAACTCAATATAATAAGTGCTGTATATGATAAACTCGTAACTAATGACAGAACCCATCACGACAAGTGTATTTTCCTTAAGGAGTGGGAATGAGATGTGGGGGGTCCATACTCATGTCTATGCAGCACAGCACGGCAAATCCTAGCTAGAGCAAGTAGGCAGAAAAAAGAAAGAAAGGACTCTGAGCTAGAAAGGAGACAGTTAAATTGTCTCAGTTTGCTTATTATATGATCTTACATGTAGAAAACCTGGAAGACTCTACCAAAAAAAAAAAAGCAAGAACTGACAAATTCACTAAATTCTTCCAATACGAAATCAACATATAAAAATCAATGTTATTTCTCTACATTCACAATGAGCTACCTGAATAAAGAATGAGGAAAATTATCTGTTACAAAATATCAGGAAGAATAAAATACTAAGGAATAAATTTATCCATAGAGATAAATGATCTGCACACTTAAAACTACATTGGTAAAAGAATTAGAGATGCATGGAAATGGGAAGACACAGCTGGCATCATGCACTGCAAGAATTAATCCTGCCAAACCGTCCAAGCTGCCCAAAGTAAGCCGCAGATTCGACGTTAGGCTGACCAAAATTGCAACAACATTTTTTCACGACAAGAGAAATCCTAAAACTCATATGAAACCACGAAAGACTCCAAACAGTCGAAGCCATGTGAGGAAGCAGAGCTCCAATTTAAAGGAGCATCGCAATGCGTTAGTAATCAAACCAGTCTGCATCGGCAGAGAGCTGTTCCACCTATCAGTGGCACAGAATAGAGGCTCCAAAAATAAAACCCCAATCCATACGTCCACCATTCACTAAAACCCTGACTAGGAGGTGAAAAATACGCAAAGGGTGAAGAAACATTCCTTCAATGAATGGTACTAGAAAAAGAGGCATGGAAAGAGCGACATGTAAAAACTGACTTGGTCGATGCATCAGAAACTTAAATAAGAGATCTGGCAACATACAGGCCCTAAAACAAAATTCCTTTAACATTGGCATTGGCAATGTTCTTTTCTGGTTTTTTGTTTTTGTTTTTTGAGATTGTGTGCATTCTTGAGTTTAAAAAGACATTTGACCCTCTCAATGGAAGGAAGGTATGGCGTGGCTAGAACAGAACGTGACAACGAGGAACAGAGCGAGCCGCGTTGCTACATTACCTTTTGTGTGGAAGGATGAAAATAAGAAGCCAAAATGTGTTTGTGCATGTGTAACAGACCTCCAAGAATATATACAAAGAGCTGGTAATGAGGTTGCCTTTGAAAACTCAGCCGGGTAGCGGGAGAGGACACTTTTTAATTTTACCCTTTTGTGTTTCTCAGATTTCAAAATGTCTGACTCTTCCGTAAACAAACAAGTGAAACTGTAAAAATCTACTATTACAACATCTGGACTGAATGTTCTTTATTGGCCATTAATATTCTATCTCTCACCCTGGCTATAAAAGGGACAAGATGCAGCCGGGTGGCTGTGGCAGACGCCTTTCATCCCAGCACTCGGGAGGCAGAGGCAGGCGGATCTCTGTGAGTTCGAGGCCAGCCTGGTCTACAGAGCGAGATCCAGGACAGGCACCAAAGCTACACAGAGAAACCCTGTCTCGAAAAAACAGGAAAAAAAAGGAGGGGACAGGATGCAGCATAATACTTCTCTCCCCACTTTCCTCTCCATTGCACATATCTGCTCCACAACCACCAGGGAAAAGCATCTTCTATTTGTGAGGGGTGATGAGTCCCCCAGTGTTAGAGCTCTGCCTCCAGTGAGAACGGCTGCACAGCTGCACTTACGAAGTTATAAAAAAAAAAAAAAGAAGCCATTTAAATTTGTCATTCCGGGACTCCCAGATTCGTGAACGAATTCCCTGGAAAATCATATATACATCAAAAGCTCTTGATTTCTTTGTCTAAAACCCTCTTTCTGAAGAGAGCCACTCTGATGAGACAGTCTCTCAACTGCAACGTCTCTAAGGGAGGAAGAGGGACACACATGTGATGCTCAGAATTACCATTCAGCCGTGTTAGTCACACACAATTTAACCCACTTCTTTGTGACAGTTTCTTGTTTCAATACGCCCAAATGAATCATGGAAGTGCTCTCTTTTAAAATTTATTTTAAGGAATACACCAAAGCAGATGTCAAAAGGATACCCAGTGTTCGAACATCCAGCCCACACTAATTAAATGCCAGCCACGCCAAACACTGTAAGATCCAAGATGAACAAAACACACTCACAGGAGTAAAACTTCCAGTTCTGATAAAAATCTCTTCCAATGCTTCTTAAACTGCATTTTTTTCTCCTGAATGTCATACAAGAAAGAAAAAGAAAAAGATTTAAGAGCTAGCTCTCTACTTCTGAGAGTCTTTGTCTAGGGAGACTTTCCCTTTTTGATAGAGTAGAGCCCCCCCGCCCCGCAAACCTCCCCCAGGGAGAGAATCCTTAGCATTCATCAGATTCCAAAAATGTTTTAACTCCCAAGCAAGACTTACAACCATTACTCTTGAATTGCAAGTTTTCCTGCAATCTGCCATGTTGCAAATCTCATATTCAAACTCACCAGTTTCAGACATTTACATAAATTCTAAAATATTATATATTCACGGAAAATTCCACAATGCTAGAAACTCCTCACTGATCTCACACACACACAAAAAATTTATGCTAGCTGTGTTCCTTGCAAACTTCCACTGTTTTAGCGTTTTATGAGTTGGCTCATTTGCATATGTCCGTTCAAATTCATTTTTGCATTAATTTTGAAAAGATGTGCCTACTGTGCAAAGGAAATTGTAACTTCTTACCACGAAGTTTCATATCTAAAACAAGAGGTGCAGGGCTTTAATCTCACCATTCAGGAGGCAGGTGCATCTCTGTGAGACTGAGGCCAGCCTGGCTCTACCCAGTAAGACCCTGCCCAATCACCATCATCACCATCATCATACCATCATCATCACCATCATCACCATCTAACCAAGATCCAAGCATACAGATATTGAATAAATTAATGACTTCAACAATGTTGTACTGAACACTTGGGTAGTAGATGGCACACCCTTGGTGTCTTCAATGCTGTGTCACTGTACATCCCTGGATCTTAAGTTCCTTTCTTCTACCATTAAAACATTACATTAAGATGCTCCTAGGTCCTAGCTATATGGTCCTCATTTGTAACTTGCTAGAAAATGAAGTGTTTAGAGCTCTATCGTCATCGAAATCCAAGGGGAATTCTGGTTACCACTGTCCAGGTTGAATTAAAAATAATAAACCTGGGGCTGGAGAGATGGCTCAGAGGCTAAGAGCACTGGCTGCTTTTTTAGAGGTCCTGAGTTCAATTCCCAGCAACCACATGGTGGCTCACAACCATCTATAATGAGATCTAGTGCCCTCTTCTGGTGCGCAGGCATACATGGAGGCAGAACTCTGTATACATAATAAATAAATAAATCTCAAAAAAGAAGAAAAAAAACCCCAATAAACCTGACTCACCAATCATTTCCAAGGACTACTTCATGGCAGCCTGCATTTTCTAAGTATCTATCCAGAAAGATGGGGTCTCTCCCTTGCACTTGCTGTTTCTCAGTCACGGGTTTTTTGTTTGTTTGTTGTTTTTTAATCTGGTAAACAAAGAGACTCACAGCTGTGTCTCTGCAAACCTAACACTTGAATGTGGTTTATGAACACAAGACTCCATATGGGCTGGGCACTGCTGAGGAACACTAGCCCTCCTGAGGAGCTGCTGCCCAGACCTGCCAAATCCAAATCAGCCACTGTAGGATGATGTCTAGGTGACTGGCAGGACAATGGAGTCGAGAGGCACAGATCTGACAATCTGATAAAGTTCTCCACTTCTGGTCCTTTGAGAAATGTCCTTAAAGGCGTCATCCCCACAGTCCAAAATGCATTCTTTTAGAAAAGTATGTAGTTAATTCATTAAGGGGCCTTGGCATGATTATGTCTTCCATTTCCTTGTGTGTGCTGAGTAAAATAAGGGGTGGGGAAAAAAGTGGGGGGAGAAGCCCTGTACTTCCACTTACCGTCTTAAGAGGGAGCTATACTGTAGGACCACCAGGTAAACAGCCAAGTTCTTGAAAATGGCCTGTATGGCCTTCCTTTAAACCATTCAGCAAACACCCATGCAGCAAGTACTAAAGATAGCCCTGTAATAAGGCTCTGGGATGCACAAAGAGATGAGAATTCTCAGGAGAAAGTCTGACTGCAGTTGGAAATGCAGTGGACCACTTCATTACAAGAGAGTGAGGCAACGATGCTGTAGCCGAGTCAGGTCACAGAAGCCATGCTAGACGGTAAGATGCAATCAAGAAAGGAGAAAAAGGAGACCTAGAGGCAAGGGCATGCCATCCCTAAGTCAACCTAGTGAAAATTCCAAAGAGGAGTGCACATCTGGTAGCAGCTGCAGAGAGAAGACTGAGAGACCCTAGGAGGAGGTGGCCTTAGGGTTCAACCATGACAGAGCATGCCAATAAGACCAGTGACTCATTGACAGTTAAAAAAAAAAAAAACTGGCTTCAATTGGGTCCCAAGGGCCAATATTCTAACGTCTTGAATAGTTTTACAATCCAATTTTCTTTAGTAGATAGTCGATCTCAGGAATCTCAGTGTGTCTGTATGAGATTACTGATAAAAATGCAATTGAAGGACATGGGAGAACTCACTTAATAATGACATAAAAGCGTCTGAAACACAAGCTACAAAGCAGGAATCACTTTCAGCACTTCCCAGTCCTGTCCAGCAGTAACCAGGTTTGGACTGTGTCGTTTTATTGCTTTTTACCTTCCCCAGTGATTTTGCCTTAGCTTAAGTAATAGTTTTCAACACCAGTTAGACATTGGAAACTTTTACAAAAAATATTTTGTGTCTCAACAATGACTATCGTGTCACGCTAACCCTACGGGTGCAGTAGTGGATACATACTTTGGTGGTAACCAACAGCTCTCTAATTGGACTTAAGATCCACTCAACAAGAGGAAAAACATGCTTGGTACTGGAAACCTGGCCAAATACCCAGAGCTAGAGAAGTCATGGATTTTGGAGGAGAACCTAAACAGCCCCTTTACCAAATCAGTATAATCCTTGGCTACATTCTAAATATTTGTCCTTATAGCCACAGTTAAGTTTAGTTCTTACCCCTCATTAAGGAAACTTCTCTTCCCAAACAGATGGAGAACATTACAGAAAAACACAATCAGTCAAATGCAAAGCCCAGTTCCAATGGATACATCTACAAAACTATTACTGCACTCAAGGCTCAGGAAACATTGAGCAGTTAGGAGCACATAATGCTCTTGCAGAGGACCAGAATTCAGTTCCCAATACTGGGCAGCTTACAACTGCATAAGGCTCCAACTCAGGAGGATCCAAAGCCTCTGGCCTCCTCAGGCAGATGCACACACACACACACACACACACACACACACACACACACACACGTGCATATATATGTATATATATATATATATATATACATGTGTACTTATGTATATATACAGTATATACATAGTATGTGTATATGTATATACTAGATAGATAGATAGATAGATAGATAGATAGATAGATAGATAGATAGGGTAGATAGATAGGGTAGATAGATAGGGTAGGGTAGGTTATGGGGCCTTGTTAAATCACTGGGGCTGTGTTCTAGGCTGTGCCCTGGCCCTGCCCTCCCCACGCCCCTTTCTTGGCCATCACGAGCTGAGCAGCTGTCCTCTTCCAAGTTCTCCTATAGCGTTCTGTCTCACCACTGGCCAGAACACCATGGCACCAACTGAACAAGGACTGAAACCTCTCCAACTGTAGCCAAAGAAGCGTTTCCTGCTTCAAGTGAACTCTCACAGGTGTCTGTCACGGTGATGGCAAACTGACTTATCCTACTGAAGCGTCTTCTTCCTCACCGTCCTGAGCTCTGATAAAAGCTCATCTATAAAAATGCTCACCTGCAGCATAGCTCTGAGACTGTAAGGAGAGGACACTACTGAGACTAAGCAAGTGTGAACAATGTGATCTCCCCCTCCTCCTCCTCCCTCTCTTCCTCCTCCTCCTCCACCTCCTCATTTTTAGTAAAGGTCACACTGTGTAACCTTAGCTTGCCTAGACATATTTCTTTGTAGACCAGGCTGGCTTTGAACTCACAGAGATCTGCCTGCCTCTGCTTCCCTAGTGTGGAGATTAAGGGCATAATGCCGAGCTAATGTGATCTTCATTAAAGTTCCTGGGGCCATGAATGGCTTTTCATAAAGTGTTTCTCCATGGGCAGTGGTGGTGCATGCCTTTAATCCCAGCACTTGGGAGGCAGAGGCAGGTGGATCTCTGTGAGTTTGAAGCCAGCCTGGTCTACAGAGCGAGATCCAGAACAGTCTCTAAAGCTACACAGAGAAACACTGTCTCCAAAAAAAAAAACAAAAAACAAAAAACAAAAAAACCAAAAAACAAGAAACACCTCTAGGTGTTTAATCCCTTTAAGACAGGCATTCACGTCTTAGTCTTTTCTCAGCCCCACCCCCACCCCAGCATCATATATCTCATTCCCATTGGTGAAATTTTATTTTCAAGTATATGTCCTTTCAGTGTTAATGAAAAAATGACACATTTTAATATGAAATAGGAGCAAATAAATGGAATTGATGTCCATGACAGTAATTTGTTCCATACCTGTTTAAATAATTTAACCGCGTATGTTTGGTTTTGAATCTCCACTTTGTATACTTCAAATATTTCCCCTTCTCCAATTAGGAAGTCTTTGTGGAAATTTTTGGTCCCTTCCATGATATTTTGGAAGCTGATAGAGGGTTTATGCAGTACTCCTTAGGAGAGAAAAAGAGGGGAGACAATAAGCCATCTCTTCTAAAAATCAACGTCACTGTTACAAGCAGGGCATACATTCTGAAAGCACATCATCGGAGCAGAAAGCCTGAGAGCAATCCCAGGAGCCCACAGTAAAGCCCCACGTGTTCTCGTGTGTCTGCTTGTGTCTGGCTCTCATCCCTCAACACAGCATGGGGCTGTTTAGATGTTTGAACGGCAGCAAGATTTTTATCTTCAAAGAGGTTAACCAAGGAAGCGTAGCTGAGGCCATGATTCTAGAAATCAGTTTGTCCCCAGGTCAATGCCTTATTTTTGACCTAGTGGACTCTTGGGATGACTAAACAGTTCCCCAAGCATTGCTAATAGAGGAGCTTTTCAGGAGCAGCAGCCTCTAACAGCCCTAGTTGATTTCCTCAGAGTCAATGAAGACACTTCACCTTTGAAAAG
>CABHPQ010124071.1:0-11894 GCA_902168405.1 Peromyscus aztecus
GAGAAGCCAAGGAAGTCTGTACATGTTCTGAAGAGGCAACATTGTAGCAGAATGGCCCCTTCTTTCTTTTAAGATTAATTTATTTGATTTTATATGCATGAGTGTTTTGCTTACGTGTATGTGTGTGAACCATATGCATGTCTGGTGCCCAGGGAGGTCAGAAGAGTCCACCAGATCCTCTGGAACTAGAGTTATGGCTGTGAGTAGCCATGTGGGTACTGGGAATCAAACCTGGGTTCTCTGTAAGAATAATAAGTGGTCTGAGCTGTTGAGCTATCTCTCCAGCACCTTTTCTCATTTCTTAATCCCCTTTCTAGAAATAAATAGTAGTTTAACAGTAAAAGTTAGGACAGGTGTGGTAGCGCACGCCTTTGATCCCAGCACTCAGGAGGCAGAATCAGGTAGATCTCTTGTGAATTCCAGGCCAGGCTGGTCTACAGAGCGAGTTCCAGGACAGCCAGGGCTTCACAGTGAGACTGTCTCAATAAACAAACAAACAAGCAAAGGTCCTGAGTCAGCTAGACTTCAAAACAGTATATCACATGCCATGTATGTCTGGCTCTGTGATGGACCATAAATAAAATTGTGGTCTCCTAGGGTGCAAATGTAATGAAAAACTTTCCAATCTGTAGGGGCACACAACCCTCCCACACCTGAGGAGCTTGGAGGAGCTTGGTGAGGCAGTTGGTGGATGCTCAGGGAA
Organism: Peromyscus aztecus; assembly: GCA_902168405.1. NCBI lineage: Eukaryota > Metazoa > Chordata > Mammalia > Rodentia > Cricetidae > Peromyscus > Peromyscus aztecus. The sequence goes on from CABHPQ010124071.1 coordinate 704, forward strand.
GAAGAGTCAGTTTTGTTTAGGAGTGTGGCCCCTTCTAGGTTGACCATACTCGGGTGGATGGCCCTACGTTGGTGTGCCTATGAGCATCATTAATTAAAGCCAGTGGGTTATAAAAAAATAAGAGAACATGAAGTTGGAAAGGGGATGTCAAAAGGATCTGGGAGGAGTTAGAAGGAAGGCATGAGGGTAAATATGATCAAAATATATTGCATATATACGTGAAATTCTCAAGGAATAAATTTTAGAAAGTAAAAATATATACATCCTATCATCTAGGGACACTGTGACATTGCATTACTCACAGTTCGTGGCAGAGCTGTGTTACATACACGTTCAGGACACAGGATCCTGCACAGTGTGTAACAGCAGAAAAACCACCTTGTTGAGTGACGGTGACTGTCCCCTGCAGAAGATCAAATTCAAGAAAGACGGTGTGGTGCTGTCCAAGGTACCAAGGGCAGTCTGGCAGTTTTACACAGAGCCAATGTTTTGCCCTGGATAGGCAGGTGGTGGTCACAGTACATACCGGTGAATATGTATGTTAAAAATAACATTTCTTTCAATTACTCTTTCAAACGCTCTGTTCTGGTTTAATGCCATTTTTTTTAAACATGTAGAATCGGGGAATAAAGGTCTCTCATCAACACAGCTCAAAGGGCTGTCAGACACACTTTGTCCCACCAATGCTCTAACTATCCAGGAAACTCTCTCCTGCTCCAGAGTGGAATTCAAAGTCGGAGGTCTACAAGGACCAGCGGGAAAAGTTGGTGGCTGTAGTGTGGCAGTTTTAAGTACTGACATGGCCCTGGCGGGAAGAGGACACAGATGCTGTGGTGAGGACACACTAACAGGATAGTGAAACTCAGTCAAGAGGGGAAACTGCCCTTGTGCCCATCCAGGTGCCCAGTAGGACAGCCAGGTCCTGCATGGGTGTTTTCATAACTCAAGAGAAACTTCTAAAAAAATCTCATTGTTAAATTTTTTAAAGTTAATTCAATCTTTTACAATTCACAGTGTAAGCCAAAGTAAGTTTCCCACACTTCTACTTGGCAACCTGTTTCATAAAGACTCATGCTTGTGATCTCGGACACTGATAGCTGAAAGATGTCAAGCAGGTATTCTTCCCATTTCTGATGGGGAAACTGAGGTACAAAACAAGAGTTAAGATTTCAAACTCTTGGGCCAGGGAGATGGCTCGGCAGATAAAAGGAGCTTGCGGCTAACATGACAAACGGAGTCCTCTAACTACACAATGGAAGGAGAGAACTGATTTCCACAAGTTGGCCTCTTTCTGTGTACTCAGAGGCATGCACATGCCCCTACACAAACATCTATGCACACACAATAAATAAATAAATAAGTAAATGAATGTAATGTTTTAAAGATTTCAAATTATCTGGAGGAGTTTACCGCGGGACTCTGGTTGTCTGTCACCAAGTACAGCTACCTGTTTGGCAATCTGTTGCCTTGCAAATGCTTGGAAAGGAAACTCAATCTAGAAATGTTTCACAGATTGAGAAAAGTTCCTGATGGACGGGCATCGTAACAGTTGCTGGGCAGATGTCGGTCAGTGTGTTTCATGGTTCGTTATGAAAGCGGTGGGATATAATGACTTTAATCAAATCAACTTTGAATGTACTAACAAGCAGCATGCTGGCCATACGGTGTTCTCAGGCTCAGTTTAATTATCTGTAAAAAGAAAAACAACAACAAAAATAATATAACAACACTTGCTAGGGAGATCTGTGCTAACATACTGTACCTCATCCATATGTATATTATATGTATATGTATATATAGATCATGATGTATATATCCTATATCAGTCGATACAGAAGATATAAAGACATAAAGCCATCCCTCTGTATCTATTACTGTGGATCGGGCAGCTGCAAATTGCATGCTTCGTCATTAAGCCTATAATAGTCACGACTGTAGTGTGTGTACACACTCGTGTGCAGACTGATTTCTTGCCATTGTCACCTAAGCAGGACATTACGACAACACTTTACTCATCATTTACCTTGATTTAGGTACTATAAGTAACCAGGGATGAGTGAAAGCCTACACAGTAAGATGTGCACAGGTGTGTGCAAGGACTATTCCAACTGAGGTGAGATGTGAGCATCTGTGGAGTTGGGAACCCCTGGGGCAAGGGACACCTAGAACAAGTCACCTGCAGAAGCTGAGGGGCAACTGTACTCACATTTCCATAATGTCCACTATCATCATGATATGACAATCACAGAAGACTATAGGGGAATCAGGCAAGGTTGAATGAAAGAGTCCCAAGTTTGGGAAGCTACCTGGATTGAACTGGAATCTAGTTCCACTACTTACCAGCCAGCTACCCAGGAATGTTTAAACTCTTTGATCAATAATACCTATGCCTTTATGAACAGTTTTAAAGATTAAATATAATAATTGGGTATCACGGTATGCCGGGCACTATGGCAAATCTCTCACAGCTTTTGTGTATTTGATGCATGCAGCAGGCTCAGCACTGAATGGACTACAGTCTGTACTCAGCAAACAGTGGAGCGTGTTGCTATTAATGTCGCTCAGGAGACTTTGTGAGCATAATGGAGTAAATGGCGGGGTGAAGGTGTAATTAAGTAGGTTAATCAAAGACTTCAGTGTACATGAAGAAAATATTGGGTAACAGGTAAGAGCCAGAAGATGAAAAGTCAAAACAAAACACCGTTGTTGCGGAGGTTGCAGGCTCCAAACACACAAAATAAAAGAAGGGGAAAACACCCCAATTCTAGTTTAGTTTCTTCTGGAAAGACCATTTTCAGTCTGTTCTCGGTATCTGAGGTTAGTGATAGATTACCCAACCAGAAGTCAAAGATGTGCTCCCCACATCACAGTCGTTGCTAATGACTACCAAGAATGCCGTGGGAAAGGATTATGAGTTGAGTACATTCCTGTAAACACAAAAGGATGTGGAGGCAGGAGGATCAGAAGTTCAAGGTCATCCTTGACCACAAAGTGAATTGAAGGCCAGCCTGGTTTTTTATGAGATCTTGTCTCAAAATCAAATAGTAAAGTAATTCTGAGATCTCATATCTGAGCTTAAAGAGAATGAGTGGCATGATTGATTAGTAATGTCTGCCATGGGCAGAGTAAGGAGAAAAGTAACGAACATACATCATGATATGATAGCCATCCCTATAAAACCTTATCACACAAGGGACCTTAGGAAGGAAACAAATGAAATAATTCGCTACCCTAAGTAAGTTCTGTAATACAAAATATAATTATCTTCAAGATGTTACAATTAAGTACATATTTTCAGTAGGAGCTTAGTCTCTTTAATAACAGACACAACACATCCAAAATAGCTTTTCTCGCTGTGGCAGCGGGGGCGTGAACTAGGCCACCCCTGAATTCCTCTCAGTCCTGCACTTTCAGGGCAGTGTGACCATGCTGTCCCAGCTGTGTCCCTGGTAGCTCAGCCTTTCCCAGCAGCTTTGCTTTGAAGATGCCATGAATATTTAAATATACTCTAGGCGAAGCATTTTTCACGATTCTCAATTTTCCCATAGACCAGAGGTGGTTTTTATTTGTACAAAGCTCATTTTTGAGATGCGTGGAGAGCATATAGATGCATCTGAACCCACGGGCATCGTGTTAGATACACACATTCAGACCTTCAGGTCACGTGCATATAAATTCCTTCCCTCAGCTCTTGACTCTCAGCTCTGAGGTCAAAGTCACCAGATGAAGGCCACTGGCATGACTTCTGGGTCCAAATCAGTAGCTTTGAAATAAGTTTGTGTACTGAATCCTTGGAAACGATCTACTCGTGCTTCTTCTGCTGCGATTCATAGGCCATGACCTCAGAACCACGTGACTGAGAAGAGCCAGTGTCCCCCTCAGCTATCTTGATGAGCTGAATGAGTCACAAGGGGTCTGGAGGGGAACAGGTAATTAAGGAATTAAAAGGTTGAGGTAGGGCATGGTTAAACACATATCTGTTTCTCTCTCTCTCTTTTTTTTTTTTCATGAAATCTCACTAAAATAAATGTAAAGTTATAAAAGAGATCTCACTGGAATGAGAAAAAAAAGGAAAAATCAATTCTAGAATCTAAAAGTAACTATTAAAAGCACAACTGAATCTTCAGCGGACAGGGTGGCAAGCTGAGAAGGTTCCAGGACCATCTAAAAATGTAAGTGCGGGAGGCCAGGAGCTGCACTGTGAAAAGCAGATGCACAGCTTGTGTGAGGCCCTGGGATCAACATCCAGAGCAAAGCAAAGGGCGGGGGGGCGCTGGGCAGATGCTTCATCAGAGCATGTACTGCTCTTGCACAGGATGGGAGTTCAGTTTCCAACACTCCAACACATTGGGGGTGGGGGGCTCACAACCACCTACAACTGCAGCTCCAGAGGATCCAATGTCCTCTCCTAGTGAGTATGGGCACCTGTATGTGCACGCGCGTGTGTGCACACACACACACACACACACACACACACATAAAAATAAAGTAAATCTTTAAACAAAAGAAAGGGCTGGGCATATTGGTGTAAAGTTTTAAACCCAGCACTCGGAAGGGCGAGGCAGGCAGATCTCTGTAAGTTCGAGACCAGTCTGGTCTATAAACCTGGCTGGAGAGATGGCTCAGTGGTTAAGAGCACTGACTGCTCTTCCAGAGGGCCCGGGTTCAATCCCCAGCACCCACATGGCAGCTCACAACTGTCTGTAACTCCAGTTCCAGGGGACCCTCACACAGACAAACACACAGATAAAACACCAATGCACATTAAAAAAAAATGGTTTCTAGAAATTGTTTCAATGGAAGTCACAAAACTCAGAAGAGTTAGAAAATAAACTGATGAGTTCTCTCAGACCATGGAATAAAAAGTCAAAGGGATAGAAAATACTAAATGACGTGAAATGTAACGATTGATACAAGTATCCTATCTGGGAAAAGAATCCCAGTGAGGGATTTCCTAAACCAGGTTAGCCTGCGGGCGTGGCAGCTGGGGACTGTCTTGATGAAGTTACTTGATATGGGAAGACATGCCCACCACGGGCGGCAACATTCCCTGGGTCTGGGTCCCAGACTGTTTAAGAGTGGAGAAACAGCTGAGCAGTAGGCATGCCTCCATCCATCTCTGCTCTTGGCTGTGGATGTCACGTGAGTGGGTGTTTCACGTTCCTGTGGCCTTTGACATCCATACAGTGGTAGGCTGTCAATAATCTAGAATTTGGGGCTAAAATAAGCCTTTTCTCACTTAGGTTGTTTTGTGTCGGAGTATCGCATCACAGCAACCGGGAGTAAACCAGAACACCCCTGCTTGCCTGGAACACACGGTTCTCCTGCCTTGGGCTCTGGGGTGACAGCAGAGCAGTCGTAGCTCCCCCACAAGAAGGTGGGGTGCCTTTAAGAACAGCACAGTTTGGTGACTATGGCCCAGGGTCACTCAGGTGGCAGGGGGTCCCACATGAAGGAGTGACCAGGGCTAGAGGATCCATTGCCAAAGCAAATGACTGGGTCCTACTGCTCTTGACGAGGAGCCTCTGTCCCAAGCTGAACACCAACAAGAGACCTTGGTTCCTTGACACGGGTGCCTCTGCGTCCTATTTAACATGGGAGCAAATGCTGCCAGAGCAAGTGACCCAAGTCAAGGGCAGAGGCCCTTTAGATCTCAACCTCAGAAACAATCCCATCATTTCCGGGCTAACAAGAGAGCTGACGGCACAAGGGTGTAGCTGCCATCTTGCAACTTGGCCCCACATGCATACATAAGGTTGTCCTTCAGTGTTATGGAAGCATTGGCTCTAAGACATCCCCGGTCCCACCAGATGCCAGAATCTATGGTGACCCAAGACCCTGGTATAATTAGCATAGCATTTGCATATAACCTCCACATGTCCTCCAGTGTATTCTAAATCACTTCACTGTTGCTTAGAATACTAGACATAAGGAGCATGCCAGTTAAATGCTAGTTTGAGGACCAGGATACAAAGACTGCACAAGGCCTAACTAACTACCTTCTCCCCTTGCAGTTCAGGGTCGACCACGGATTCCATGGATACAGAGGCTACTGTATTCCCAGGACATAAGGGAAATACATTAAAAACACAAGTTCCTAGAACTGGGACATTTCTAACTGCTCGGTGCCGCGGGCACACGCCAAGGCCAATCGTCGTGAGGTTTCAAGATACTGAGTCCTTTAAGCTCCTGGAGACGTGACAAAGTCAGGTCAAAATGGTTGATAATGGGGATGGATTCTGACTTCTTGAGGAAATCCTGGAAGCCATAAGCATTGCCTTCAAGTCCTAAAGGTAAATGGTTCCCAGGCTAAAATTAAACCGGCCGGAATGGATAGCACTGGAGAGGCACAGGCCAGATTTTAAAAGCTGAAGATGGATTCAAAGTACTCACACCCCGATGAATCAGAAGCACAAAGGACTTCTAGAAATGGAAGGGAAGGAGAGCAGAGCTCAGAGAAACACACGGAGCATTAAGCTGATGTGAGGCTTTTCAGTTCTTGAAACCTGAGACTGTCCCCCCACCAGCCAGACTTTCAATTAAGCAGGAACAGAAGCGAGGCATCTTCAATCCAGCTTTGGGAGGTACCAGCAAGTGTGTCCTATAAAAACACAGAAAGACAGACAGACAAGAAATGGAAGCTACAGATGCAAAGAAGGCTGAAAGGGCCTGCAGGGGGATGGCTGTGGGCCAGGCCAGGGGAACAGGGTCTGCAGGGAAGAGGGATTTCGATGCTCAGAGGAGACCTTGTGCAGCGCATGTCTTTTGAAGGAACTTAATCAGTTGGTAATGAGTCTGGAGTCGGATTAGCCCTACGCACGTAGACAGCCAAGCAAATGACAAGAAGAAAATGATAATACAACTATTAACTCGTGGGGGGGGGCTGTCAAGGAGAGAACAGCAATTCTAGTTTACAGTACAAGAGAGCTGTGACTAGATTATAGTCACAGTAATGTAAACACTGAATGTCAACCTAAGTGACGGGTTGACTCTGAGAGTGGGGGTGGCTTCCACGGCAGAAAAGGTAATGCCAGGCCCCAAAACACCCGCTTTCATAGCAGACTACCAAGAGTCAGATGCGAAACGCCACAGCGACCAGCTCCATAGTTCAGTGACCTCCAGCAAGTGAAGGGGAAAAACCCGATCCCTACATTTGGTGGCCAAAGTGTCTGGAAGCTTCTAAGTGCGCTTGCCTCATTCTGTCTTGAAAGAGATTCAGGGCTTGAGGTGTAGCTTATGGCAGAATGCTTGGCCAGCATACATGAAGCCCTGAGTTCAAGCCCCGGCACTGCATGAAGCCAGGTGTGCTGGTGTGCCTCCATAACCCCAGGACTCAGAGGTGGAGGCAGGGGGAATCAGAAGTTCAAGGTTAGTCTTGGCTACATAGTGAGTTTGAGGCCACTCTGGGCTACATGAGACCCCCTTAGAGGGAAAGGGAGGGAGGGAGGGAGAGGGGGAGATGGAATGGAGGGAGGAGGAGAGGAGAGAACAGGGAGAGAGGCACCATGATAAATGACAAAGGCTGAAACCGAACACTTATTTCATTTTGCAAGCATCTAATGGGCACCTGCAGCACCCCAGAAAAAGAAAAACGGTTCCCTTCACAGGGTATTGGAGAAAAAAGAAACGCCAACCCTGTCTGTGTCCTCCCCGGAACATGGTAAAGCGGTTTCCTCAACCCACCCTGGGACATAGCAGTTAGAACAAGATAAACAGGGGGCAGGACATCGACTTGCCTTGAATGACTCAAGACTTGTGACTAGTGGCTGTCACTGGCCTCTCCTGGGTAAACAGCTGTGGGGAATCCGCTAGGGCTTAGCCGCAAGCCCCTTCACTCCCGCGGGCCCGCCAACTCTGACCCGTCCTTCCTTCCAACGTCATCTTAGTTTTAAATAACTCACAGGGTCCAGTCAATGCTGCCCATTTGCACCTGGGTTAGAGCCTACCCACAGGTGTACATGCAACCTACCAATGGCGACACACACCCCCAAAATAAACACACACACACACACACACACACACACATGCAGCCATTTGGGTAACCACACTGCTGTGGGTCCAGGAATGCAACAGCCACAGAGGAGAGCATTCACTGGTCTCCGCCCATCCTCGGAGAGAGCCCCTCCCAGAACCATGGGCCGGGGCTGGGAGGCCTAACTCTAGATGTCCCACTGAGCGCTGAGCACTCCTCACTACTTCTCATCACTTGGACCAGTTTCAGTCTCTGTCTTAAAAACGCAGCTTCTCCAACCGAGGCTGAGAGCAGCCCAGATCGTACGTCCCACGGTTACTATTCAGAAGGGTTTGGGGATTTCTCCAAAATCACGCAGCTTATAAGAAAGAGCTGAAATTCAAGCCCAGCTTTTCGGGCCCCGGCCTAGGGAACGGTCTTGAGACTGGACCTGTCTTCTGTTTAACCGCAGATCTGGGTCCCAGCTATGGCCCAACCATTGTTGACCCCTTTGTGATCAGACAAGCCCCTCTCCCGCTGCCCCCCCACCCCCACCCCGGCCTGGAAACAGGTGTAGGACACCTGCTTAGGTGGCAACGAAGAGTCCCTTGTGCTCTGGCAGGATGTGTCAGGAAGGGGAGGGCCCATGGGTAGACACCATATGAATGGAGCGACGGGCACACCTTCCTCTTCCATGCCTCAGTTTCTCCCTTGTACACAGATTGCCCGGCCTTGTATAGTAAATAAGACCACATGGGAAAGCTGGGCAGCGGTGGCACACACCTTTAATCTCAGCACTCAGGAGGTAGAGCCAGGTGGATCTCTGTGAGTTCAAGGCCAGCCTGGTCTACAAGGCGAGTTCCAGGACAGGCACCAAAACTACACAGAGAAACCCTGTCTCAAAAAAATTTTTAAAAAAAGACCACATGGGAAGCTGCACACATGGAGGAACACAGTGTCAATAAAGTCAGTCTCTTTTCAATGCCTATATTGATAGATTTCATCTAACACATTTGGAATCTCAGGGGAGAGCTGTGTGTTGGAAAGGGAGGCAGACAGACAGACAACTGTCCAACAGGACGGGCGCTGCCGCCCTTCATTAGTTTTACATACGCGTTAGTGTGCAGAGACTTTCAGGGGCATGTAAGTGTGAAATTGGAAAGTCACTGCAGGGCCGCCACGAGCCGCTGCCCCCGGGACCTAAAGGGGAGGAGGGGTGAACAGCTGAGCCAGGGAGAGGAAAGAGAAAGGGAAGAGGTGGGAGGGAGACAGGAGAGTCTAACGGAAAAGAAAAAGAAACCCGCTGCAGGACAAGCTGATTCTGAAGTTCAAAGATGGACTGCCGGAGTACTGCCAAATGCGTGTTCTGGGGCTTTAAATGTGGCCTATACTCACTCACTCTACGCGCCAGCCTCGCCTTCCTCTGACCCGATGGAAGACCTGAGAACACATGCCTAGCGAGTGGACTTCAATCAAGGTCATTTGCAGAGAACTCGGCACCTAAGGCATGTGGTCCTCTGGATGGTGATGATTTGATCAAGCCAGTCAAAAGTTCAGCAGGGAGAGAGGAGGGGCCCCCGAGGCTCCACCCTTCTCAGAGGAGCTATTGGCAGTTGAAGATGTTGAACAAGAAGAGTCACAGTCCTTGGGGGAGGTGTGTGGCCACTGGTAAACGGTCGCACACCTATGCACATAGGGGCAGGACTTGACTCAGGTTATTAATAACAACTTTAAAAAAAAATGATGACATGAGGCAGGGAGGGAGGTGGGAGACCTGGGAGGTGGCGGGTGGACATGAACAATACACATCGTATAAACGTACGGAGGTTTCAAAGAATACAAAATAATATTTTAAAAGGAGGGTGATGGTTTTCATTTCAAGTAGAAGAAAATAATCACATCAGAATGATTGCACTTGACCAAAGATGACTATGGCCAAGGTCCCTGTCCTGTTGGGGTGACAGTGAGCTTCTCTCGAGAAGCCTTAGGACAGAGACTCTTTGCTCCAATCGCTATGGAAACAATCAGCCTGTGCTGAGAATTTACTGTGGTCCCAAACACCACTCTCCCCACGGTAAATCAGCTCTGAGGAAAAGGGGCCATCAATGCTCATCTCCATCTGATAGAAGCCAGAAATAAGTTACAGAGCAGGGAATGGGTGCCGAGGCCTACCAGGGGTTCAAGGATGCAAGCAAGGCGTTCACTGCTAAAATCAGAAAATGCCTAGCCATGTCGGTAGAGTGCATCCTAACGCCAACGCACACAGACACCAAGCAAATGCCCCAAGGTTGGTAAGTGGCTCTGCCAGGCTCATGAACTCCGGACTCCATTCCCTTCAACCACTGCACTGAAGAGGCAAAGCCAAAGCCACAGAGGCCACAGTGAGGCAGATACAGAACGGGATGTGCCCTGTGCCATCCAGCAGACCCGGCACCTGCAGGTCCCAGTGATCATCCCTCCCACATTCTGGGGATGCCACCACCTCTCCTCAGCCATCTGGTCTCGGGTGTTCAGTGTTGCTGGGCCTCAGCTGCTTTCATGAAGGAACTTACCATGTTAAGTCGGGGACGGCAAACTGAACGGTTTGTCCACAAGCAAACAAAATCAACTGGAGGGCCTGGGATTGCAGCACAGTTGGGAGGTTCCCCTAGTGTGCTCCGAGCCCTGGGCTAGCATCCCTCAGGCCTTTATCGACCTGCTGCGGAGGTGCACGCCTGCAATTCCAACTCTCGGGAGTCAAGGCAAGGGGGTCTAATGTTCGAGTCTGCCGCACTGCAGTGGCTGACCCTACAGCCCTGAGGACACGGGCCGCACACACTGGACTCAGAGGGTTGAGAGAGGAAGAGGACATGAGTTTGGGGGAGCAGGGAGGTGGGGGGAGAGCCGACTCCACGACTGCTCTCTGACCAGCACATGCATGGCATGGCATGCACACATGTACAATAATAATAATAATAATAATAATAATAATAATAATAATACTCAGTGAGGTCACCCTTCCAGCTGTGTCTAAACTGTACCCTCTCACTTCTGTGACCAGCCTCCACTGATGTGATCATGTGATCTCATGGCTGGCAGCTTTACTCTCATGGCCTCTGAGTGCCGAATGCTGCTCCCTTCTGACGTCACATCATGTCTGTTCTTCTTCTGACGTCACATCACGTCTATTCTTCTGACGTCACATCACGTCTACTCTTCTGATGTCACATCACGTCTATTCTTCTGATGTCACATCACGTC
>CABHPQ010124071.1:19177-40061 GCA_902168405.1 Peromyscus aztecus
TCTCACAACAGCACTGTGGGGGTGTAGTATGAAGTACTTCTCTCACAGCAGTCCTATGGGGGTGTACTATGAGGTGCTTGGCCTCACAACACTTCTTCCTCTCACTGGCTCTCCATGACTTGGATAATTAAATGGCCTGAAGCAAGGTTTGGATCAAAGTCTGCCCTCTGCAGACAGAGTTCTTCCCAAATCAGGCTTCAGGTCCAGGTTTCCTCAGTCACGCTTCACATCTTGTGTGATCACTGAGTGACAGAAAGATGAAGTAGATGCACAGCTTAAAACTGAAACAAGCTCAAAGACCTGAGTGAAGTTGAGCCTCCTGCCAGAGCATCTTAAACAGAAAACCGACCCCACGTGGTGCTGAGCCAGGCTGAGCCAGGCGTCACCACCCTCTGGCCTACTGGCCCAACGTGCCCACAAAGGCCAAGCAGCTCCAGGGTTATGTGACAGTGCACTTGAAAACTGGGCTGGAACACCCCAAGGACTGAGGACTGCCCCTCCATCACCAGGCAGAGCTCTGGTGCCCTGAGGCTTCATCCCTTTGAAGAGACACCTCACTATCACCATTTGTTCACTGGACCTCACTGGCACACTGACAGATGTGTGACAAATGTCATGGTCTTCATTAGGTCCTAGAGAGGCCTGTATGCTCTGCAGAGCAGCCCACCATACAATCAAAGGCCTCTTGGCTGGGGAGCGTCATGTCTTACTGGTCAACCCCTATTCTGGTGCTGGCTTAGAAGCAACTGTCAAAAACTCAGCCTAGGGAAGAATGGCATTCCTCTATCTGAGGTTGTCCCCAACTTCCAGGCAAACTATCATTTTGCAAACCAGTCACACGTGAGGGCATTTTCGATTCAGAGGGCTGAGAGAATACCAGAGGCTGAAGTTATTTCATAATCCAGTTTCATTAGATTTACCGTGCACTGGCACAAATCACTAACAGAGGGGAGACACAGAAAAATCAATTTCTTTGCAGACATTTGTGGGCTGATAAAAGATCAGGCCAAGGCAGCTATTGAAGCTTCAGACTTTTTAAAACTTCTAATAGCATAAGTGAGACACGGCTGACACTTTCCTAATGAAGGGCCAGAGGGAGCCAGGGCGTACCAGCATCCTCGGGTAGCACACTGAGCAGCTTTGGGTCCAGACCTAATCCTGCAGGCCCAGCAGCTGACTGTGCAGAGGCACAGCGGGGCACGTCAGACTGATGGACAGCCGAGCACCCATTCACTCAGCCCTTCCTGGGTGTGGGTCCTTGTGCCCAGTGTCCCACTAAGCCTAAGAGGAGAATCACCTCCGCTGGTGTGTGGGAGAGAAGTTCTACATAAACACCACAACAGGATGAGTCCTTTCCAGAGGCCGTCAGTGCACAGCCGCACCAGGGCACCGGCGCCAGGGTCAGGGCACCGGCACCAGGGCACCCTGCCTTCTGCCCTCTCCTGATGTTGTCAGCTCAGGGGCTCTGAGTAGCTGCACAGGAGCACATCATGGGCCCTGCAGCACATGGAGCTGCAGGGACTGGCTCAGGCAGGCATAGGGACCAAGGATGAGTCTGTGTGTGGACAGTTCCCCCGACAGTGCTGACCCAACACCCCAACCCACAGAGACAGGACTCCACGGTGCTTTCGGGGTGGGGCTTTCTGTTTGTCTGTCGAACTTTCCACATTTCTCAGAGCAGTTTGCTCTCCTCAGGGGGAAGAAATCTGATCCTTACCTCATTGGCTCCCACTGAGCTGATCACACAGCTCAGTTTCTGGTTGTCCTTTGACTCTAGGTAGATGGCTTGGCTCTTGTGGTACCTGCCAAGAACAGGACACAAACAAACAATCAGGAGTGGGGTAGGAAAACAAAACAGCACAGTGACAGAAACCGTTACTCCAGGAATCTTAGGAACACGTAAGCAAGGAAGAGCATGGGCTTCAGAAGGCAGACACACTTCCACCTGGAGACTAGAAGCCTCCAATCCTGTGGATCCAAAACTTACCTTAGCCCCCTGGGAAGGGAAACAAGAGGCTCAGGGGAAGGTTGGAGACACTGGAATCTGCCTTCTCTCAGGGTTACTGGAGGCTGAACCCAGGACCTACTGTAACCTAGGCAAGTACTCCACCACGGAGCTGAATCCCTAAGCAAGTGCTCCACCAGGAGTTGAATCCCTAGGCGAGTGCTCCACCACGGAGCTGAATCCCAAGGCAAGTGCTCTACAATGGAGCCATAACCCCAGCCCACCTTGTTTTTTTATTTTGAAACAGAGTCTCACTAAGTGCCTAAAGCTGGTCTTGAAAATGCAATCCTCCTGACTCAACCTCCCAAAGTAGCTGGATTATAGGCCTAAGCATGCCCAGTTATAATTTACTTCATTATTGGGACCATATGACCAAGTTCAAAGAGTTACAAAACTCTGTTGCACTTTCTGGCCTCACCCCCAAGCACTGCAGAAGGCTGGCCACTCCAACAAACACAGGGGTCTAGTGACTGGCTTTCTGCTTGTCCAGTTACGACACCATCAAGAAGGGCATTTAAACCCTGCGGTGGCAAACAGGAAGCACTAGGCACAGTTGAAGGTCCCAACGTGAGGAGCAGCTAAGGGCTCCTGCCTTGGCCGACGATGACTGGGACTGCTGGGAAGGCTGTGAACGGGAGCATCACATCAGGGATCCTCATTCTTCCCACCACAGTCTCTCTGCCCTGCAGGGTAGCGGGATGTCCAAGTTACTCCAGCTCAGCACAGGACCAAGGATAAGGAGGGGGCCAGGCCCCAGGTTGGCCAGGAGCGTACCCTCTGGCTCATGCTGGCTACACAAATCTGGCAGAGACCCTCGGGCTCTATGCTGTGAAGCACGGCCCCAGGCAGGGCACTGCATCTTGCTGGTGTGTCTTTGGGGAAAGAAGAGCCCATTTCATGGGGCCGATGAAAGAATGACCGCCCAGACACAGGCTGCACGCAGGAGCTGGCTCCAGCCCAGGCTCCATGCACTCTGCAGGCTCCCGAGTCAATGACCGCCCTGAGAAGAACTCTGCAAGGGTGTGCACCGTAAACAACTGCAGCAGGAGACTGGCTGAGATCCAAGCCTTTATGCTGCGGCCGCTGGCCAGAGAAGCCTCATTATGCTGCACGGGTCTACCCCAAGGTCCACAGCACACATCGACAGCACGAGGGGCCGACCATTCACGGCAACACACACATCCCTTGGAGTCTCTGCAGCAGGGAGTCAGCGCTCCTAGTCAATAACAGCCTTCAGAAGAGGGAGGCTGGGACCCAAGGAGGTTCTAAGGGGACCAAGTCATTATGACGCTAGAAACATGAAACGGAGCACAGCTGGCCAGTCGTTCTAATTCTCCTTTCCAATACGTCAATAACAAAGGTCACAAGGGAATGCACACGTATCACTAGCCCTCTCAGCCAGGGCCACGTCTGCAGAAGAAGGAAGAAGAGCACACGCAGCTTTCAGAGACAAAGGAACCAAAGCAGAACACCCGGATGGAGGTGACAGGCTGGTTCTGGGAGGTGAGACCTCAAGGTGGGGCTCCCCAAGACCCTTGCAATAAGGACAGGCACTGGACAAGGAAGACCCAGTCGCCAGTGCCTCGACAGGAGCTCTGACTGTGGAAACCAAAGAGGAACAGCACTAAACCCAGAAAGAAAATGACATTCTGAAATGTGTTTAACAGCACAATAAGCAACTTCGAAATTCAGCAAAAAGGGCCGTGTTCGAAAGACTGGTCTGGGGACTTGTTCCGTGACATAAGGAAGATGGCAAGAAGTTGGCAGTTCAAACTAGACTCCTGGGCTGAGAGTACTGGGCACCAGCCGCCGTGGCTCCCTCTTTTCAAAATAAAATATTTTACTACATTTTCCTCCTCAAGACACATCTCATAGTCTCAGAATCCAATCCAGAGAGGAGACAGGAGGCCACAGCTACAAAATGAATACACTCTGAAATACCACACTGGCTGCAAGACTCACAGATCCGTAGAACATTAGCCATAAATCTCCTCATTCCCAAAGGCCGTCCTCACCTGCGGGCCTGATCTTTAAAGGTTATTTGGTTTTCGTTATTACATACATTTTTTTACCTCACTTTGCCCCGGTGCTGCCACCTAGTGGCGGCACACTGTTCTAGACCTTCGGAAGGCAGCCTGAGAGGAGCCCCGTGAGGGTCAGGAGTCACTGCAGCAGACTGACAGGCACTGGAACAGGAGAGACAACCTGTTCAGGCCTGCCTGGATCACCTCTGCATGCAAGGTTCCACAGACCAGATTCGGCCGACAGCATACACCAAGTACTGGGGATAGGGGTCCACATTAGCGCGAGCCTTGGTAAATGAGCCCCGCAGGTCAAAGTGACATTGGTGCTGGGAATCTGACCATTAAGCAACATGGCATATCTATACAACATTTGTACTGTAGTCGATATAGTTCTTAAATTCTGTTTGAGAGAGAATAAACCAAGGTTCATAAGGGGAGGTCAGAGGACACTTCAGGAGTTGGTTCTCACCTTCCAGTGTGGGTTTCAGGGACGAGACCTAGGTCACTAGGCTGGCACAGGCACTCTGACTTGCTTAGCCCCCTGGCCAGCCCCAGGATTAGTTTTTATGCACACACTACAGGTTTATGCAGAGAACTGAGCATGATGATTTTGGCATCCAGGGTCCTGGGACCACCACGGACAGCGAGGTCAACGACCTCAAGTGTGACTAACGTGAAGTCACAAGATCATACTATCACTCTCATTTGTCAACTTTTGGCCAAATAAAAACATTGAAACAAAAGTTATCAAAGGCCATTATAAATGGTAATGACAGAAGCCCTCTAGTGACCCACACCTCCGCCATACAGCCAACAGGAAGTCAGGGTGTACCGTGTCTACCCATGGCACCTGCCTGCACAGAAACACTGAACAGCAACACAGTACAGCAGAACTCAGAGATCGCTGAGAAGATGGCAAAATTAATGGCAACTGAATACCTAGGATGTCTAACCAGTGTCTGCTGCATGAATAAATGTAGGAGCTTCTCCAGCTCCTTTCTATTGGTTCCAATGAAAGTCACGGGCAATCCGGATACTTCCAATAGCCGTCCTCTACACTGGCCCTGTTTTAGGGTGTGACTACTTCCCAATGGCACTACCTGGAATACTTGAAAGCTGGAATAATGTCCAAGAAAAGAGAAGAGCCACCAAATAAAAAGCAACTAACATGTGAGAAAGCTGCAGTTTTGAAAGGGAGCACACTCAGCTTAGGCAGCAGGACCCTCCCCAACCTGGTTAGATCACAAAATCTTTTCTCCTACCACCTGGAGCACACAGAAGAGGGGCAGAGCAGACACACACCCCGTCATGGCTACAGGGACAGCTTGTAAACTCTAGCATGGAGACAACAACATGGTGCAGGAAGCGGGTTGGCATCCACAGGGCACACTTGGGGGAACACTGCTCTCAGTGACCTCATGGAGGCATCCACCAGCTGTCCACTCACAGTCCTCAAGTGGAATATCACTGAAGACTCTAAATCTGGCTAGAGCCCCAGCATGTGGGTTTGAGCCTCAGCACCAGCAAAAGAAATTAAACAAGTACATAAAAGCTTGAGTTGAGAAAATCCTGAGACAGAGCAGCTCGAATGACTCCAACCCTCCAAACGGCTCTTCTGAGACTGCTATGAATGGTCCACACTCCACGTCCCTCCAAACTTACCATCTTTTATCATAGTACAGTTTGCCGTCTTCTATCCGAGCCTCAAACCTCTGGGCTGGAGACTCTGCAGGTGTGGCAGGCAAGTGTTCAGGAGAGGACGGGGAAGCTGGAGGAATCAGAGACACCAAGATGACGAGCAGACAGTGAACCTGGGCCTGAGCATGGGGCCTAACAATGACACGCAGTAACAGATACCACCGGAGCGCGGCAACAATCCTGACCAGCAAGTCCTTCAGTTCTATTTAGAGGCTGGCTGTGCTGCCTGGGTTGGAGCAGTGGCTATTCCCGGGGGCCACTGACTATTCAGAGGCAACTGGCTATTCCTAGAGGGCCACTGGCTATTCACAGGGGCCACTGGCTATTCACAGGGGACCACTGGCTATTCACAGGGGCCACTAGCTATTCACAGGAGGTCACTGGTATTGATTACATGAACATCCACAATCTGGTGGCCCCTCGTTGCCAGACGATCACCACACTGATCCTAGACTTAGTGTGGATACCAAATCAGCACAGCTCAATCAAAAAATCCTTTAATGTCTCAAGGGCCTATGCCCCATCTACTAATGAGGGCTAGGAGCAGCCTCAGGGCCTTACCAGGACCAGACCATCACTGGACTGGTAATGCCGGGGGCTGAGCTCCGGAAAGGCAAGACACTGAATTTTCCTATGGCTTCAAGTTCAGAACTGAACGTGGACCTGAACTTAATGCCTGACACCTACATAGAAGGGAACCTTCAACAGCCAATCAAATGTCTCCTTTATAATAAACCCTAAGGAAAAGATGAAATAACACAGTGGGCCTTAAAAACAACATGGGAGAGGCGTGTTTATGATTCCCGTCGCTTTTCATGACTTCTGGCAGGCACATAATGAGCAACTGACTCTTGAAAATCCCACACGCTTTCCCACTGACAGGACACAAAGACTGGCAATGTCATCAAGCACTCACCTGGTCTCTTGGGTGACTTAAGCTGTAGGAAGAATAACAACAAAAAAGTCTCAGAGAAAATCGTTTTAGAAGCAACTTCAAGTGTCAGAGATGTCGTGGTGACTTAGCAGGTGACAGGGAACAAAGTGACACAGGAAGTCACGTCAAGTGTGAGCTTCCAGATACATCCAAAGTATCCAACTGTACCTTGTTCAACGTCCTCAGATCCTCCATGATCTGCTCGTCCGTTAACAAGTAGTTGAGCTGAGGTGTGGAGAGTTAAAGGAACATGCTGGAAACGCACAGCTTCCGAGGAGACAGAGGCACACAACGCTCCTGGCGCTTTGGGACTGGCGAGGCCCAGGCTAAGTAAATGCTGTAAGAGCTTGCCCTTTAAAAGTGGACTCAGGCTACATGTTGTGGTCACCAGGCACAGAGAAGAACTCTCAACACTCCCCCACCATACAAACTGCTCTGCAGGGAAGCTGTTCATCAGATGTTGGCAGCGGTGAAACACAGGGAGTAGGTGACAGTTTCACCTCAGTTTAGAAAACACTGCTGCCCCAAATTGGAAGGCTTCCAGACATACAAGGAAAGTCTAGTCTCACAGTGACTTAACTCACGCTGTGAAGGTGAAGGGGCCTAGAGTACGCCCTCTGCTGGTGGCACGTAAGTATAGTTTTCCACTCTGGAAAACTAGTCATTGGCCATGTCTATGGCTATACAGCTTCTTTCTATGAACATCTTACCTACTTTTGGCACAGTCCACAACCCACTAGTGCAGAGACAGATAACTGGTAGACCACAGCAGTCTGCAGCCCACTAGTGTGGAGACAGATAACTGGTAGACCACGGCAGTCTGCAGCCCACTAGTGTGGAGACAGATAACTGGTAGACCACGGCGGTCTGCAGCCCACTAGTGCAGAGACAGATAACTGGTAGACCACGGCGGTCTGCAGCCCACTAGTGCAGAGACAGATAACTGGTAGACCACGGCAGTCTGCAGCCCACTAGTCAGAGGTGGGTACCTGGGACCACAACAGGTAGTCTGTCCTTAATTTACACATCTCATTGTAAGTTGCCCCTACCTAAAAAGGAGTGTTAAAACAAGGCTTTTTCCAACAGAGTATCTCTCCACATAACCATTTTCTCCCACAAAAAGCAATAGTTGAAGACTCCAGTGGAAAATGGCAACCCGAGCTGTGGGTAAATACTTCACATATGCTTTCCATCCAGTACTACTGCTATTTTGTGGGATGATGGCCCTGTATATGCTATCGAGCGGGTAAACAAAGGATTTGATATGATTCAAGCTTGGCGCAAATGGATATCGGGAGCCGGTTTTCTCCTCTTGTCTGGAATGGGGACAGGATCATTTGGTCGCCTCCGCAATTTTCTGGTCATGATGGGTTTCACTTCCATAGAATCTGTGGCAAGAATGGAAATGGGTGACTCTATCCAAGTGCCCCTGAAGCCAGCTGGAGTCCCTGTAGTATAGGAGTGTCTGTCCCAGGGCCACCCCACCACAGCTGTGTGACTGGGCATGCTTTGTCTACACACAGCCCCAGCCAGATGCCCAGCTACAGGGTCTGTGCTTACCCGAGTAAGGCTAGCTGAGTTATGTATACTCCAGTCCAAGACCCCAGCATTATAGCTAATGCAGCCTTCCTCCGGCATCCTCAAACCCTAGGGGACTCCTCCTCCTTCCCCTCCGGCTAAGAACCCACAGTTGTAGGCTATGGGACTGGAAGGGAGCTCGGGATGAGCAGGTGCCGCATCTCTGGTGCTCCCCCAGTGGTTGGGTGCTGAAGTTCATGGGGCCACTGACCGCAGCCAAGGTTTTTATATAAGGTCGTCACTACAACTCCCAACTTCCTTCTTTCCTGACCCTTGGTAGCTACCTGAGGTGAAGACAGGGAATAGGACCAACTTTCATACTGGACCTTCTCTGGATGAGGCTGCAGTGGATCAACTCCACACAAGGAAATAAATCTCTCCTCCCCTAGTAGCAGCCACACACCCAAGAGGGATGGGCCAGCCAGGCCACCAGAGTCTAAATCTGCCCACAGTTCTGTTTCTCACAGCAGCAAGAGCTGCTGCTACTCAAGGGCTTCAACATCAGCTTCCTGTGAGTTTGGCCAGTGAGCCCCAGAGAGCTCAACATGGGCACCACAGAAAATCCAACTCCCGGCCAGGGCTGGAGAGATGGCTCATCAGTTAAGAGCACTGGCTGCTCTTCCAGAGGACCAGGGTTTAATTCCCAGCAACCACATGGCAGCTCACAACTATAACTCCTCCAGTTCCAGGGCATCTGAAACCCTCACACAGATATGCATGCAGGCAAAACACCAATGCAAATAATAAAAATAAATAAATCATTAAAAATGTTAAAAAAAAAAAAAAAAAAAAAAAACCAAACTCCAGAACTGAAGCCCAGTCTATGGAGCAGAACAACACCGGAGCAGACACCCGAGCAGGTCGACATGCCTCAGTCACGTGCGGAGCTCCAAAGACCTAATCCAACTGCCTTGGGGAGAGGCACACCTGCATCCCACTGGACAGGGCACAGGCCACTCTAAACCATCTGCTACCTGCCTTCAATAGTCTAGTCCTTCCAATCCACTCACCAGGAAACCTGCTGGATGCAGGACCCCAAGCAGAGACCACGGAAGACATGGCGGGTGCTAGGGAGAATCTGAGCACCTCCCTAGAGGGACCCCTGCCCTTAGCACTGCTAGGCACAGCGACTGCCTCTGTTCTGCGCTCCCTGGGCCGCTCGCACTTCCTGCCCCAGCTGCAGCTCAAGCTTCCCTTCAACATACTGTAGCCATAAAGCAGTCTTCCTCCTAAGTGGAGTCAAGGGAGCGAGCTAACCCCAAAGAAGCAGGGGCAGCAAGAGTGGCTGAGCAGAGGCTGGGAGACAGGGAGGTGGGGAGGGAAGGAGGGAGCTGAGAAGGAGGGGGGAGTCACTATGAAGTTCCAGCTTGATAAGGGGAATGAGTTCTGGGGTCCTACTGCACAGTACTGACTATAATTAACTATAGAATATTGAGTGTTTCAAAACAGTCAGCAGAACCTTTTTTTTAATGTTTTCACCATAGGAAAATGATAAATAAGGCTGGTGAGAAGGCTCAGTTGGTGAGGGATGTAACCCAGTGGTAGAGCACTGGTTCTTGAGATGAAAAAAAAATCACCATCTGTCTAGCTATGGGAAGAAAAGTAGCCGCAAACATTTGAAACATACACTCCACTTGAGGCTTGCGGCAGACAGGGACTGCAACACGAGGCCTCACTGGAGGGAGGCCCAGCCACCTCCACCTCCGGCTGCCAGGCTCTCCCACATGTCACAAGCCACTGCTGCAGGAGGGACCACAGTGGAGGGGAAAGTAAGGCACTGAGAATCAACACCAGGTGTCTGGAGGCCAGACCATGGTGGGAACGAAGAGACCAGCATTGCCCAGGATAAGGGGCTGACATTTAGATGGAGCCACCCACCAGGTCAGGTCACCTCGTCTCTGCACACAGCTTCCTACACAGCCCTTGCCCCGACTTCCGAAGCCCCCTGGAACTCATACAACCACATTAAAACGAGCCCATCACATCTTTACCTAGCCTTAAACCCTAAGGTGTGGCAGCTCAGTCATCTGGGAGCTATCCAAATACAAACTCCGCCAGGACAGACAGACCAGCTGCAGCCTGACTCTCCTGACTCGGTGTGGAAGGAGTCAGCCTAATGCAATTAGGAAAACAGGCTTGAAGTCAGAGAGACTGTGGCTTAAGTACTAGCTAGCTTCCTTGGGGACTTGGGGCAAGTGGCTGTACTTCTGAGTCAGTTCCACCATTTATAAACCTGGAAATGACACCCAAATCTAGTGAAACTGTGCAACGAAACAAGGCTGCCAGGTGTCTGCCGTGTGCCAGCCAACCCTCCAGACATTCCATCCTCCCTCACCAGGTAAGGCAACTCCCCACAGGAAGAAGCCTATGACTGAATGGGGCTATTCCCAGCATGTGGACCTACAGAGGTGCAATCCAGGCCTCACAGGCAGCAACAGATTTCTACCTTGACATTATGATTACTCACAGCACCAGCTACAAAGCCAGGATTCCTACATCAAATCCACAGCTTTTATTGAGATCATGCGTGGCTTCCAACAAGGGCTTGAGGGCTATAAGACACCCAAGTGAGCAAATGTCTGGAAAAACATCAAAAAGCCAAGCGGCAACAGAACGGCTGACTAATGACAAGAAAGGCAAATTAAAAATGGTCTGGGGCTGGAGAGATGGCTCAGCCATTAAGAGCACTGACTGCTCTTCCAAAGGACCCAGGTTCAATTCCCAGCACCCACATGTCTGTAACTCCAGTTCCAGGGAACCTGATACTCTCATACAGACATACCTGCAGGCAAAACCCCAATGTACATCAAATAAATAAATCTTTAAAAAAAAAAATTATCAAGCCTGGGCTGGAGAGGTGGCTCAGTGGTTAGGAGTGCCTGTTCCTACAGGCGACCTGGGTTCAGTTTCTAGCCCCATGTTGGTCAACTCACAACTGGCTGCAATTCCAACTCCAAAGCATCTGGTGCCCTCTTCCAGGCTCTGTGACACGCAAGTGCACATACACACGCCCAAGTAAATCTTGGGAAAAAATGGTAAGGCCCTGTTTTAAAGGGCATGCGGATCTCCTTGCTTATCCCGGTTACTTATAACCCTGGCCTCATGAAAGCGTCCCATTCAGCGTCCTCTGCCTACAACCTCCCTCCTAGAGGGTGGCCCAACAGCGCACGAGCAGGCCCTGGGAGTGAGAAAGCCCCTAGCTCCAGGCCCTCAGCAGCCCCCAGGTGACCTGCATCTGCAGCAGGCGCCTGGCCTGCTGCAGCTTCCACAGCACAACGCTGCATGTACAATCAGCCCCTGGTGTCCCCAGGTGGCTGAGGATGCAGAGTACCTCCGCCACTCCCAGGGATCCTGGTTCCTAGGTGACTCACGCTCGGACAGAGCAGGTGGCCTGAAACACCTGCTTCTTACGGTCTCTCACCAACCTCTCATCTACTTTTTAAGAGAGATATCCAGGTTGAAGCCGAAAAGGCAATTTTAGGACATCTCTCTGGATGGAGCTGGAAGCAGTGGTTCTAGGCATCCATCCTCAGAGGCGAAGCAAGTCAGTGGACTAGAAGGAAATCAGCCTTCCGTCCAACACCACGGCAGCACCATCTGTGGAAGGCCCATTATCCTTCCAGCTTCGATGCCTTCCTCCCGCCCTCCATCAGCACCTTGGCAGTGCTCTCCACACCGAGGTACAGAATGGCCTGAGGAAGGACGTCAGGACCGTTATGCCCACGTCTGCTATCTGCTTTATTGCATTACAAATGATTTTCCGGGCTTTATTTGTCTTTTCTCCTCCCGTCTCAGTTGAGAAGCTGGCTATAAAAGCGCCTGAGCAGTGCCCGCTGCCTGTCAGTAACTAGGACACCAAAGCCTAGATAAGGTGAGCGCGTCCTTCCCTGCAGATGGAGCGGGAGCAGCCATAAACGGACGGGATTTCCCACTAGCCTAATGGAGCCTCCCAAACAGCTGGGGGCTCTGGCAGAGAGCGATGAAGCGTCAACGCCAGTCACAACCACCATCAGGAGAACGGCATGTGGGTCACAAACAGGTGGGGAGAATGCCACCTGACAGGGTGGCACCACGCTGCGGCCTGACAGAAACAGCACTGTGACAGGGTAAGCAGCACACGGCCCCAAGGCGCTCCTCCAGCACCCGCCTCATGTTTCGGAGCCACACTCGTGCCCTCCAAGAGCTCGCTGCCTCTGACAAGTCACAGTCCTCTATTCCACCCCGACATGACACTCCTCACTGTCATCAGGGGACCTGTGGAGGGGAGTCGGTCTGTGTCGATGGGATGGCCAAGCCGCTTCACAGCACAGAGACAGAGGGGCACGTAGGCTGTAACTGCCTACTTCCTGATTCAAAGTCAGCTCCAAGATTTCCATGAAAACCGGCAAGTCCTACAGAGCTCTGTTAAATTGGCTATCCCAGAGCCCCCGAGAGCACACCACCTATGCAGCCATGTGGCAAACTCAATGCTGCCTTGCAACCATGTCCCTGCCAAGTTCTAACATGGCTACCTCTTGCCAACTCTTCCATCTCCTGTGATTCACCAGTCTGCAGATGGCAATAGGAGTCACCCACAGCTTCCCCCGAAACCTGTCTGTAACCGGCTTAGTTCCCTGGTGATAACTCAATCCCAGCTAGTCTCAAAATCTGCTCTAGCCGCTCAGGAGACCACGAACTTCACCACCCTGAAGGAATCAGCCGGCTCCAGCCTCACAGCACTGCCTAAGGGAAGAGCTACGAGACACGGAAGAGCACAAAGCCACTTCCTCACACTGGCAGAGGCCAATGCCCTTTTTCTAATTGGTGTAATTACAGCAGCCTCCAGGTGGACCTGCTAAGAAACTTGGAAATGGAGAGACACAAATGGAGGCTGACACCGTGACAGAAAGGCCTGCCTGTCATGGGCGGACACCCAGAGGCACAGTCCTGAGATGAGGTGGCATCTGACCCTCTACAGGGGGAAGCTAAGCTGCCTGACCAAATCCCCAGCTGGTCCCGGGTAGAGGTGAAATGCTGACTTGGTCAGGAAGCCTGCTCTCCAGACCACGCCCTGCCATGGAGGTATGAGGCAGGGGAGTGACCAGGGCTTCCTTCTGTACCTCCCGTCAGCTCCATGGTGAGCTTCTCATTCTCTATCATCTTCTTCTTCTCTTCGAGCTCGGCGATGAGGTTCTCCTTCAGCTCCACCTTCTTGTCTTCAAACTCCTTCACCGCCGCCTTCTTCTCCTTAACATAGTTCCTTTCCACCTGTTCGGTCTGATCAAAACAAAGACGTGGGCTGGGGTGGCGCGGCCACAGGTGCCAGCCCGCCACCGGCTCAGACCTCAGAAGCAGACAAAGCCTGAGACCTCATTCACCCACACTGACCTGTGGGACCAGGGGTCTTGGGGACAATCCCAGGAGGTGCCCCAAACCCAGTCATGTTACAGCGTTCACTCCAAGGCACTGCGCTGCCACCCGGCCCCTCTTCTCCCAGTCATGAGTCTGGGGCTTTAGTGCCAAAACAGAACTTGAGTCTCAAGATAGCAAGCAGTCCCTTTTGGAAGGACACGATTTCAAGTAAAAACAGTCCATTCCAGATGAAGCTTCTGCATTCAGAATTAATTACATGATACTGAAGCAGACAGCATGCTATTATGTTTGATCCCTAAGAACAAAAGCAGCTACAGACCATTCACTAGGCGCCTGAACCTTCAAGTACTCACACATCAAAATTAAGCTATTAATAAAATAAAGACTGCCTAAAAAGCCCACTTGTGAAATCTCACCAATGTCCTGGGAGATGACTGTGTGGCTGGAGTACACGTTCTGCCTGGCCGCGACTGTATGTGCCGAACTGATTTTAGTAAAAATGTCTTCCAAGTAATGTGACTCTGACAAACCAAAGAGCACCCTGTACCCCCTCTAGGCCCCAGGGGCAGCCTATCACTCCAGAACCAGGCCCCTGTCTCAGCACCACAGCACGAGGCTGTCTGTGACATGAGTGGAAATGTTAACTCCATCTTGCTCCAGACCCAGTGAAGTCCCAGCGTAAGATGGATCTGTGGAGCCAGCTCAGAGACTGGGCTGGGGGAGAGAGGGGTAACAAATCCCCAGGCAACAGTCCTGAGATACTTCAAATGTGAGGAGGTAAAGGTCAACGGACAGGCTGTGGTCTGGAGAGGTGGGGTAGTGGGGAGGTAAGAGGATGCTTGCTGCTCTTCCAAAGGACCTCAGTTTGGTTCTCAGCACCCGAGTTGGGTGGCTCACAACTGTCTCTAACTCCAGCTTCAGCATTCAGCAGATCCAGCACCCTCTTCTGGCCTCCAGAGGCACCCACGTACGTGGTATTCACTCACTGACACACACACATATAAATTAGATTTTAAATTCAAAACCAAGAAACAGTGAGGTGTGACGTCCCAACCCTGCGTGATGACTCCTGAGTGAATGGAAGGTCTGAGCAGACACCGAGCATCCCCTCATCAAGCAGACGGTGGTGAAGCTTTCCAAACCATATACTTGCTGACAGAGGAGGGCGGCGATCAAGAGGTACCGCAGCCTCAGAAGGAGCCTGCGGTCCCAAGACCCCTGGGTACTTACTTCCAGTTGGAGGAAGAGTTCTGAAAGAGAGAAAAGCGTAGTTAGAGTCTCCTGCCTGCCACCACCTTCTAGATGTGTCAGGAGTCCCCAAGTCTCGGCAGTTCTACCCAAGCAGCCTGACACAATGCAAAGCTGTGCTCCCACAGAAGCCCACCCAGCACAGCCCAGTGAGACACACACAGTCACCTTGGAGGCAGAGGCCACGTGGAAGCTTTCAAAGTGGGCAGGACCCTCTAGAGCCTCCAGAGGACAAGGGTCTAGGCTCAGATGGGGACTTAACTCTGAGGCCTTCCTGACAGACCAAAATTCATCAAGCCCTACTCTAAGGTCCCTTAGTCCTACTGTGTGCCGGACAAAATAATTGTTTTATTATATAAAACAATTCATAAACAGAAATACCTGTTTACCTATGTGATGGCTATTTATTCTTGGTTGTCAACTTGACTACATCTAGAATTAACTGAAACCTAAGCGGCCGGGTACACCTGGGAGAAATTGCCTTTTAAATCACTGAAGTGGGAAGACCCACCTTTAATCTGGGCCACACCTTTTGGTGGCAGCCTATAGAAAGGACGTGGAAGAAGGAAGCTCGCCCTCTTTGCCTGCTTGTCCTCGATCTCACTGGCATTACAGCCTATGTCTTCCGGAGTCCACCATCTACTGAAGACCGGCTGAGATAACCAGCCTCGAACAATGGCTGGCTTCTCAGACCTTCCATTGGGAGACAGCCACTGCTAGACTAGCTGGACCACGGCCCATGAGTCACTCTAATAAACCCTATTTGTCGTAGAGACTCATTCTATTGGTTCTGTTCCTCTAGAGACCCTAATACAGCCCAGTAGCCTCCACTGGGAGGCTATAAGTTCTGATAAAGCCAGCATTTGAAACAAAACAAGTCTGTGACTCCCATCTTTTCTGGGTCAGTATGAGACGGCTACATTTGGTCCACAAAGACCATGGATGGACCAGAAACTTCTGGGTTCCGTGGTCTCCTTGGCAAGCCTCAAATCCTACAGACCACATTTCTCTGTGAAAAGCACACTCACATACTCTATGGAGCTTTCAGACTTCCAGAACTTAGACTAAGAGCCCAGACATTTTGTCTGATGAAAAGCACTCAGAACAAATAAACCACTCATTCCAGAAGCCAGGATCACTCCAGCCCAGGGAACTGTAGGCGCAGGAACCCACTGCATGGTTCTTTTGTTTGTTTGTTTGTTTTTGTTTTTCAAGACAGGGTTTCTCTGTGTAGTTTTGGTGCCCATCCTGGATCTTGCTCTGTAGCCCAGGCTGGCCTCGAACTCAGAGATCTGCCTGGCTCAGCCTCCTGAGTGCTGGGATTAAAGACATGCCCCACTGTTGACCAGCAGCTGCATCGGTCTTTAGCGCCTATCATTCATTAATTTTCTGTAGATGGGTATTCTTGGCCAATGAAATGGTGAGTTTCCTGAAGCCATGGACAACGTGATGGTGACTTCACATTGCTCAAAGTACTAATGGGCACAGATGCCCCAACACCCTGAGCAAATGCTATGTAGAGCAGACCGAAAGCATTCCATGCCACCAAGTGCATGAAACACATGGTGACCATCACAAGACCACACCCCTCCTCTCAGGTGCAGAAGAAACCAAGCTAAGCACAGGCATGATGAGTTACAGCCACCAAGAGGACACCACGCAAGCAGCAACACGCGGCGGGCCAGCCCTGACACGCTGAGCTCCTGGAGGGTAGGTGAACAACCTTCCCTAACTGCAGCCTGGGCACACCCGTCCCCTCACGCTCCCCCAGTGGAGATTCGGGTGTGTTCTATGAGCATGGACAAGCGGGAGGCAGGCACACAGGTGCCCTGTGCACACTGGAGGGCCTACCTGCGTTCCGGATCCTCTCTCTGTACTGCTGGTCCAGCTTCTTCATTCTCTTCTGATATTCCTGTAACGTACCTGATGGGGCATTCACAAAGCAGAGACTCAGAAAATCAGCCGGCTCTGCACACATCTCTAAGTCACTGTCTAGCATCCAGAGCAGGTCTGGAGAGCTGTACCAGAGAAGAGGTACACAGCAGACAGTACCAGAGACCACGTGGAGCCCCCCATCGGAACCCCCTCCCGGGGGGTAAGGGAAAGAGTGGAGGTGAGTAGGGCACAGACACCCAGGTACAGACACCCAGGTGACGCTCATCACGGGATCCTACAGTCTAAGAAGACGAGCCCCACTCTCCCGGAGAAGGCTCATCCTCTTACAGTGACGTCTAGGTCAAGGTTATCCAGGAGACCTTTCTGTAATGGCGGAAAACTCTACCTTCGCAATGTCCAATACAGTGGCCAGTAGCCATGAGGGGCTACTTCAGCACTGAAACTCGATCAATACAACCGAGGAACAGATCACTAATTTCAATCAATTCAATGAGACTTAGTCATGTGGCCCGTGGCAGTCAGACGGTGCAGGTACCAACCCTGAGACCTCTGCCTGTTCATCTCGCCCCAAGGCAGCTGTCATGAGCCCCCATCTGTAGGAAGCACTTGTTGGTATAGTACCCGGCAAAGGACCAGGGCCCAGGAGCAACCTTCTGGCAAGGAGGTGCCCATGGGGAAGCAGTCACACTGACAGACTGCAGTGTGCCGTAGAGACCACAGCTAACCTGCCTGCTTCACACTATGGTCAACACTCTGCTCCGGGCCCTTCTTTCTTCACTTTGTAGATGAAGCAAGAGATGGGACATGCCCCAAAGTCACATTCCTTAGAGAGCAGTGACACTGGGTTGCAAGCTTGTCATAGAACTTAAGGAGCTGGCTCTCAGCCAGTCTGCCAAGCCTTTAACGGCCACCGTACTTGCAAGACATGGCCACTTATAATTTACCAAAAGAGAGCAGTGTGGTGAAGTGTGGACTCAGCTTAGGAAGAAGGAAAACTCGACTCCTTTGATAACAATGTCCCTCTTGCTTAAAAATGGTTTTCCGTTTGTGTGCCTGTGTGTGTATCTGGAAGTCAGAGGCCATCTCTTGGAGTGCTCGCCTCCCACCATGTGAACTGTGGGCATCAATGTCATGTCATAAGGCTTGGTGGCAAGCTCCTTTACTCACTGAGCCATCTTGCTGACTCACAACATCCTTTAAAAAAAAAAAAAAAAAAACAAAGTCTATCTTAGACATGGTGGTCTCCAATCTGTGCCCTGAGGACCCAAGGGAAACTTCAGTTCAAGAATTTGTTCCATACTGAAAAGAGTGAAATATAAAAGTCAGAAACTCACTTTTCTGGTAAGAGACAGTAGAACGTGTGTCAGATGGCTAATACAAGCCAGACTCAACCCTCACTCGGGCTCCCAGACAGACGTAAACTGAAGACTTGAAGGCCTCGCGGCCCAGGGTGCTGGGGAGGCCCAGGGCAGTCTCCCACCTACCTTCCTGTAACTGCTGCAGCTGCCGCTTCAGAGACGCCAGCTTGTCCTGATACATCCTGGAAGAGAGGAAGAGCGCAGCTCGAGCTCACTCGACACAGTGAGGCAGGACCAGGCTCTCCTGGGGACGCCATCAGTGCCTTCGGGGCACAGAGGGGGAGTCTGGCTGAAGAGGTTGGAGGGAAAGGAGCCTTGCCCCTGCACTCCCGAAACACAGTGTGTGCAGTCCCGTGAAGGAGTGTGAAGAGTGAGATGGTGGTACTGATACATGCCTACAGTGAGGACTAAGCAAGAGCTCACTGCAGAGATCGGGAGCATGTGCTGCTCTCTTGGGCACAGATAAAGGCTGGGCAGTATAGTGGCATGCACTCGTAGTCTCAGTGGCAGGCTGATGCAGGAGGAAAGCTGGAAGCCAAAAGTTTGAGACCGGTGTGGCAACCTGGCAAAACTCTGGTTTTCGTTTCTTGGTGGTGGTAGTGTATTTTTCTTTAAAAACAAAAACAAAAACCAAAAAAAAAAAAAGGAAGGCCAGGTGTGGCGGTGCACACCGTTAACTCCAGCACTCTGTGAGCTGGAAGCTAGCCTCATCTCAAAACTATTTCCCCGAATCCACCCAAAAAACAAACAGTGCTTTAGCCTCTCTGGGCAGATGTGACTATGGAAGACAAGGGCAGGGCCTGGGTGAGGATGTGTGAGAGCAAACAGAGCTGTGTGGCAGGAAGACCTGCTCCAATCCCAGCTTCCCTGAATTCTGAGCATACTCAGGACACCTAGTGTATTGCCTACAATACGGGACAGGGGCTGGAGGCCTGCAAGACACCCATTTCTCTGGGCACCAGTTTTCACATCAACCACAGCTTCATCACCCCCACCCCACCATTTCAGTCATGGCTCTTTGGAGCCTACACAGAGAACCTCATAACAGGAAGACTCTTAGATGTGCCCGGAGCGGAACAGCAACATTAGAGCTTTGCAAGCACTAAGGTCAAAATCAGAGTCTCTAGGACAACTGAGCCAACTCTGTATTCCAGAGAAAAGACACAAAGCCCAACTCACTGTTCCTTCATCTCCACGTAGTCTTCCTCATCGTGCTTCGCCAGGTCTGTCTCGCTGGCGTCCTCAGTGTCTGCATGAGATGAGGGGAGAAGTGACGGCTGAGATCAAAAGCCACAGAACTGGCACCAAGACAGCATAATTAACGGGCATCTGGGAGAATAATAAATTCCTACCCAACGTGGGCCTGCGTGAACCTACTAGCAAAAATAATTATATTACATGTGGTTAAAGCAAAAAAGAAAATGCCAATGCCTTTTCCATCTTGGGTTTATGCTGAAAATCTGCTTTCATATGATGTACAATCAGAGAAGAGGTCACACCGGACGGGCAGTCCGGATGGAGGCCACAGAGCAACAATGTACAGAGTTCAAGACAGGCTCTGAGCATGCACAAGCTCATCCCACCACACATTAGATATATACAATAAGGAAACCATCCTCACAACAAATTCAGTTCTAATAACGGAAATTATTTCAAAGTTAACAGATTTAAAAAGGAAAAAAAAAAAGGCAGGAGAGGGGCAAGATAATTTTTTAAAAATTTTCCAAAACCTTTCATGGCCAAAACTAGATTTGAAAACAAGGGCTGGAGGCATGGCTCAGTATAGTTAAGAAAGTTGTTCTTTGCAGAGGATATGGGACTGGTCCCCCAACCCCCACATCAGATGGTTTATAATGTCTGGGAACTCCAGTTCCAGGGGATCTGGCACCCTCTTCTGGTTTCAAAGGGCACCTGTACATATGTGGTGCACATAAACTCAGACACACAGACATACACATAAACATAATTTAATTAATTAAAAACATGTTCAATTATATTTACTTCATTTTATGTGTATGAGTACTTTGTCTGCGTGTGAGCTCACCACTTGCCTGCCTGGTATCCACAGAGGTCAGAGGTCAGGAAGTACTAATGCCCCGGAGCTGGAGGGCAGTCGTGAGCCATCAAAACCTGGGTCCTCTGAAAAATCAGTAAACGCTCTAAATGGCTGAGCCATTTCTCTAGGCCCATATATATATAATATATATTTTATATATATATATACACATTAAAAAATAATAACAATTTAAACTGGTTTTAAGCAAATATCTGAATCCAATAGCCCTTACATTGAAGAGGAAGGGGATCAA
Source organism: Peromyscus aztecus (assembly GCA_902168405.1). Taxonomy (NCBI): domain Eukaryota; kingdom Metazoa; phylum Chordata; class Mammalia; order Rodentia; family Cricetidae; genus Peromyscus; species Peromyscus aztecus. Next base: position 39,580 of record CABHPQ010124071.1, read on the forward strand.
TTTTGTCTTCACTGCACCCCCTCGTGGTCATTAAAAGCAATGCAGCGTTTCACAAGGCAAAATCCCCGGTTAAGCCTTTGCCTTTTAACATAGTTAAACCAAATGCAATCAGTTCCTTCAACTTTGTGCTCTGCATACGCTGCCCGTTTTTTGTTTTTTTGGTTTTTTTTTTTTTATGGGATTTTCACAGAGGTCCTGTCTAGAGCCAGTCAGCACTAGAGAGACTAAGATGAGTAAGACGATCCTCCTTGCAGACAGCCAAGCAGCTTTTGCTTTTTACAGCCCGACTTTATGCCGACTTTATACTAGACGCCACTCATACAAAGGGCCTCCCCCCTTCCCCCTTCGCACCTCTCCACCTAGCAAGCTCCTTCCTCAATCTCTCTGGCTGTCCCTCACACTATAGCCACAGGAGTAAACAAAGTCCAGACTGAGAAGTGAAGCTCTGGGAAGCAATAATGCAAAATACTCGGGACTGAAAA
>CABHPQ010124074.1:0-20987 GCA_902168405.1 Peromyscus aztecus
CAGGATATTGGTTATATCATGCTTTTCATACTTAAAGTCACTGAATTGATTGGAGGAGGCATTATTAAGACCATATAAAGCACAAGGCAACTTTCCTTTTTTTTTGGTAGTGGTTGGGGGACTACTGAGTCTCTCAGTCCCTCTGAGCAAGAATGAGACCTTGTAGAATTAAAAAACATGAAAGGAAAAGAGAATGACTGATGCCATTCAGCAGTCCTCTACGGGGTTTTAAGATGTCTAGGATAAATCCTATTTTTGTCCCTAATATGTGCCTTTCTTACATATTTTAAGTAACACATGGATGCCTTACATTTTCCCAAATGATCAAGGACTTTCTGTTAGTCTTGCACTTTCCTGTCAAGAAGAAAGTCTTAGATTAAACTCATTAACTCCAAAGTATTGGCAGCTTAATTAAAATGCAAATCCTCTCCAAAAAGATTTGCATTTCAATGAAAAAGAATGGAGAGGATAATTCTTGATTTAGAAGCGTAGGGAGGACTTGTATTTCAAGCCTTGGAAACACTATTTAAGGGCAAGGATGTTTTAATATCAACGTTACAAACCACACTATCAGAAACTGACTTTGAAACTCTTCATTTGGGGTAAGACGGTAGACTGGAAGCCAATGCTGGAACAAGTGGCTGATTAGAGTTTGAGGAATAAAGAGAACTGGAAGATTTTATCACCCCACCTGCTACTTCTCCAGTTCCAGAATAGACTGGATCAACACACCAACAAGCTTCTCCTAATGTCAGACTCACAGACTTCCTCTATAATCACGACTGTAACCAATTCAACAGTCACCACAGTAGCAGAATCTTACCCTAGGCAAACTGGGCTGAAATCCTGCCATGAAATCTGCACAAGCATTCCTGGTAAGGGTTTCACAGAAGATGTTCCCAACCACTACTGTCAGGGCCACAATCAGTGCCCAACAAGGAAAGCCAAAGCTATAGGAGCCAAGTCCAAGTCTATACAGCCCTTTGGGTACCATACAGCCACCATCACTCCTGACTTGAGGAACACAGAAACTTTGGCTAGGTGGAATTGTCCTCCGGTATCCCCAACTCCAAGAACATAGCCAAGAAAACTCCATATACAAGGGAAGTAGAGAAAACAGGACTGATAAAAATTAGCAAAGAGTATAGTCTAGAAGAGGATGAGAGAGACGAAATAGAGGATCTACTAAGGAGACAAAACCAATATTCATTCCAATGACTTCACTTTCTTCTACCTCCACTCCTCTCCCATTCCCCACCACAGCTTTTCCTTATCTTCCAGGGGTTCCAGAGTCTTAGAACTCCACCAAGTTTCTCTTTCTCCTACAGTCATTTCCCTTGTATAAAACAGAACAGCAAAACATTGCAGCAGTCCAACACTTTCCCCTACTGTTCTGTCTTTATCTGTCTTTCTGTGTATCTCTTTGTCTGTCTCTCTGTCTCTTTCTCTGTCTCTGCCTCTCTGTCTCTGTCTCTGCTTCTCTCTCTCTCTCTCTCTCTCTCTCTCTCTCTCTCTCTCTCACACACACACACACACACACACACACACACACACACACACACACTTTCCTTTATACATCTTCTTTTTCTAGTAACTGTTTCTCTCACTGTTATATCTCCCAAAGGCCAACCTAGTTTATGATCGCTGGTTACATATTTTTACTTCCTCTTTTAGTCTACCATTAACCCCAAACTCATCCACCTTACTTTCCCCTTTACCTTGAATATTCCTACTCTTATGTATATCCCTGTCCTCTATTTCCCCTCTAACAACATAACCCTTATCACTAGTTCATCATGACCTCATAACTCTTCTTTTCCTTTCCACTCACACTAACATAATAGTATATTCAGTACCATGGGTTCCTTTACTCATATCAAGTGTCTGATTTGTAGTCATCTGACACTCTAGTATCAGAGTGAGTTAACTATTGGGTAATGATTCTTGCTATAGGCAGTATTCAACCAACAGGAGCAGGTCACAGATAGTTCATGACATGTGAGACACTAGTCCAGCAATTGGAAGCATCACCAGACCTGTACTACAGCTTATTCTTCCCTGAACACTGCAAATACATCCATTAAAAGAAAAGAGGCAAAGTGAATTAAGACAAAAGCAAAAAGAACAAATCTTAACTGACCATCTAACTCCAGGTGGAACTGAGCCCAGTGCAAAAACACAAGTACTATGAAAAGTAAAGTAAGACCACTTGTCACCATCCCAAAATGCCAAAAAGTACCATACTAATGACTCCAATCAAAATGACTTACATGAAATTCCAGATATGGGATTCAAAAGAATGACCATAAATGTGGTAAAAAAAAAAAAATGATATGAAGAGGACTACAAGACTTTCCAAGTGGAAAAAAATGGCTAGGTGGATGAAAAAGGAAGTTCTCTGTGAAATGAAAATACAATTTAATAGACAGAAATACTGAAGAAAACTCAAACTAAGATTAAAAAAAAAGCCATAGGTCAAATAAAACATTCAGCGGAAGACCTCAAAAATAGAATGATTCATATGGAAGAGAGAATATCAAGGTATAGAAACAAAATAGAAGAATTAGATCATTCATTAAAAGTCAATAAGTTTCTAAATGTCTGAACAAAGCATAAAAGAATTCTGGGATTTCACAAAAAGAAAAAAAAACTACATGTTGTAGGCATACATGAAGAAAAATTCCATGCAAAATTTTTAGAAAATATTTTTAATCAAACTATAGAAGAAAATTTCCAAAATCTAGAGAAAGGGAAGCTCATCCATATAACAGAAGCACATCAGATAGAAACAGAAAAAGAGCTCCCCATATTATATTACAGTAAAGACATCCAATTAACATATCAAAGAAAATATACTAAACCTGAAAAAGAGAAGGCCCAAGTTATATACAAAAGCAGTCCCAACAGAGTAAATGCTATGTTTTAATCCAAACCATGAAAAGAAAGGAGCTTGGACTGATGTGTTTCAAAATCCAAAAGATCACCATTACCAACTCACCCTAATATTCCAAGCAAAAATATAAGTCATGAATGACAGTAACATATAATATAATCCAGCTAGAAAATTCATGATAACCAAGCTACGTAAAGAGGATATTGGAAAGAATACTTCAAAATGCATAGAATGTACTAAGAGAGTAAAAGAAAATAAAACATGCTATGACACTGATTAAACAGAAGACTAAGAAATTCCCAAACACTACAAAATCAACTCAATGGCAGGTAGCATTATAGACCTTTCAAATGGAACTTGTAATTAATAATCTCAATTCACCATCTAAAACACAGACAATTGGATTACATTGGATTAGGAAACAGAGTTTCTTTTCACTGACTCCAGGACACCTTTCTGCCAAAGATAAATAGTCTTAGGTAAAAGGAGAGAAAAATGTACCTAAGAAAATGGAATGAGAAAACAAGTAATCACTCTATATTAATATCTGACAAAATAAACTCGACAAAAATTATTTTCGGGAGAGATACTTATCAAGAAAACATTCCATCAGGAGGAAATTACAATTCTAAATATATGTGCACCCAATATAGGCTCATCCAATTTCATGACGCAAACACTAACAGATTTTAAATCACAGCTACATGCTGAAACAGAAATAGCGGGTGACTTTGATGTTCTACTATTTGACAGATCAACTGTATGCCAATCAGTAAAGACACATTGGCACTAAAGAGCACCATAAATGAAATCGACCTAGGAGACATCCAAACAAGAAATAATTCATGTTCTTCTTAGCAACCCCTGGAACCTTCTCTGAAGTGGATCTCATATTGGACACAAAGAAAGTCTCAACAAATATAGGAAAAGTAAACTATACTCCTTTATCCTACCTGACCAAATGGGATAAAGTTGAAATCAACAGCAGGAAAAGCTACAGAAAATATTACAAAGAAGTTACACAGACTAAATGACACACTATTGAATGATGAATGGGCCATTGCAGAAACCAAGAAGGAAAAAGAATTTTAAATCCTGGAGTTATATGAACATGAATGGATGTTAAGACACTGAAAAATAAAACAAGTACAAACCAGTCTCCAAAGAAGTATGAGGAGAGAAATAACAAAGATTGGGCTGAAATAAATAAAATGGGAATAAAAAATAATAAAAAGAATCAATAAAACCAAAAGAATGGGTTCTTTGAAAAGATAAGCAAAATAACAAACCCTTAGTCAAATTAACCAAAAGGAAGAGTAGACCCAAATTAATAAAATTAGAGATTAAAAAGACACTGGGAATATTCAGATAATCATGAAGACATGATCAAAATCTTCTAAACTCTTTTAAATTTGCTCATCTATCTTCTAACCTGGAATCATGTATGCATTTTTTTCTTTAAACTATTGTATTGTATGGAGGTCCCCTATGATAACCCTGTGTATTGCAGACACTGCAGTTTCTCTCCTTGAGAAATAATCTAATGCTCTATTTTGGTGAATTTTACAAAAAAATTCAATACAACATTTTAAATTATTTGATAATTTCATAAAATGCATCTTGATTATATTCACTGCTACTATTCTCCCCTAATTCTTTTCAGGAAAACCATCACCTCCCAATTTAAGGTCCTCTTTTTTTTCCTTTCTAATAACCCATTGAGTATAATTTGAGCAATGCATACATTCATGAGTAGTGTTATCTACTGGGATTTTCTGTTCTACTATGGGCCACACCCTTAAAGAAAACTGTGATATTTTATCACAACAGGAAAGTAACTAAAACACGCATATACTCAGAATTTTAGCCTGATTACACAACTTAGTTTTATTCATAATCATACATCATAATTATTATCTCTCTGCATTTATAAATTATTCTATTATTACTCTACCCTCATTTCATTTGCCAAAATTATTTTGATTCATTCAATCAAAATTTTATTATTTGTCGGATGACTCAACAATGAAATAAAATTTCAAAATATTCCAATATTTTAACAATACCCTTTGACTTCTACCACAAACATCAACAAATCTTTAACAGGACTTAAATGCTTCTTCTGTACCCCACTTTAATCCTTCTTTCCCTGTTACACACATCTTGAGGATGGAGTAATTCTATTATCTATGCCTACTTCTTACGGACAGTTTGGGCTTAACTTATAATTTGGTCTTGTCACTTATGCAGTCAGAGCTGGACTCATTACTAGGACAATATTCTAGCGTTCTCTACTCATTGGGATTTGGAAGTCAAAGTTTCTTCATCATTTCTTGTGACTCTATAGCTTGCAGTTCTATCTGTGTTAAACAGCCTTTCAATGTCACACAAGCATGTGCTTGTGTATGGCCCATGACCTTAGCGGTATCCTACTACCCGTGTTCTGCTAAACAATCATGTCAAACTTTCTTCTAACTACTCATGTTTGGATCCGTAAATTAGTGCTGTACCCAACCTATACCAAATAAACTTCTTACTGTAGTGGATAATGGCCAATGCAGAAACTCATAACTGGCCAAGTGCCCAAGAATAAATGATAGTGTAACATTTGGTCCTAAATGGGACAGCTATATCACTCACTTCAAGGCACAAGGAACATCATTCAAGAGGGGGAAGAAAGACTATGTAAGAGCTCAGATTGGAGTGACATGAAGCAAAAAAAGGTGTCATCTGGACATGCATAACCATTGCACTCAGCTGTGATCATCCCAACAAAACCCACAGTGCTTTGGCCTCTCAGCACTGTATCATGAGTGGGGGAGGGTTGTCACAGGAGGGAGACGCCATTTTCTTCAGTGATGTAGCCATGGATAAATTGCCCTTGCTCCACCAAATAACACCCCCCCCACGGTGCATATAAAAGTCAATCTTACGAAATTCAGTGGGCCACACCCCAAAAGAAAGCATGGAAGTAGGAGAGGGCTTGTTGAGAAGAAGATTGTAGTGGGAGAGGGAAAGAGTGTATGGGAAAAAAACAGAATTTATTATATAAACCTATGAAACTGTCAAACAACAAAAACTAGGGTTAGAGATATGTCTTGGTGGAGTGTTGGCCTAGTATGTGTGAGACTCTCGGTCCTATCCCCAACACTGAAAAAAAATGAATTTAAAGAAAAAAATGTTTTTATTTTTTATTTAAAAAAATTTTTTATTCATTTTACATACCAACCACAGATGCCCCCTCATCCCTCCTCCTGCTTCCCCCACCCCCTCCTAACCTCCCCTCAGACCCACTCCTCATCCCCTTCTCCAAAAGGGTAAATTCTCCCATGAGAGGACAGCAAAGCCTGGTACATTCAGTTGAGGCAGGACCCAGCCCTTCCCCACTGCCTCAAGGGTGAGCAAGGTGTCCCACCATAGGTAATGGAATGCAGAAAGCCAGCCCATGCAGGAGGGATAGATCCTGATCACACTGCCAGGGGCCCCTCAGACAGACCAGGCTACACAATTGTCTCCCCTATGCAGTGGGTCTAGTCAGGTTCCATGCAGGTTCCACAGCTGTCAGTCTAAAGTTTGTGAGTTCCTATGAGCTCAGTTCAATTGTCTCTGCAGATTTCCCTATCTTGATCTTGACCCCCCTTGCTCATATACTCCCTCTTCCCTCTCTTCAAATGGACTCCCAGAGCTTGGCCTGGTGCTTGATTGTGGATCTCTGCATCTGCTTCCATCAGCTACTGGATGAAGGCTCTATGATGACAGTTAAGGTATTCACCAATCTGACTACCAGAAAAATTTTAGAAATTTAAAAGCTTACTAAGTAGAAATTTTGTTGGCTTGTTATTGCCTCAATCCTATTCATCATGAGACAAGCCCTAATAACATTTTTAAAAACTAGAAAAATTATTTATTTGATCCTAGTTAGGTTAAACTTGATAAACAAACAAACATTGTATTAGATATCTTATATAGGTTTAAACTACTTAGAGGGATGCATATTTGGGATATGGCTGCCACATGGCCTTTCTTCAAATTATCTTTTAAGAGACTAAGCTGAGTTATTACTTGTTACATGACATGACTCAACACAGCCTTATCTCTTCAAAAGATAAGGAAAAAGTGCTATGTTATCTTACGATTTAGTTTCTGATATCCAAGTTTGCTTTGGGGCTGGTGACTGTTTCAGTCTTTAGGATTGTGAGAATAATCACATAATAGCTGGTGGTCAGTAGATTTAAAAGCTGAAGATTTTTCAGGCAAGATTCAAAATCTTGGAAGTATAATTTTATTGGATATGGTCTATTAAAATTTAATGAGAGGGCAGAGTAAAGGGGGAAATATTTGGAGGGACAACTAATATTAAAGGCCTTTTGAAAAGCCATAGAAAACCAATTAACATATGAGCTCATATATATATATAAGAATTTACATGGCATCACCATATAATGGGGGAAGAGAATTCCCCGATTAGACATTTTATGCCAACAAGTAGAACCTCCTATGTCAGCAATAGGATATATTTTGTTGAGTCATTGGCAAAAAGGCGTGTCCCACCCCAAAATATCATAGGCTATTGCCAAGGCTGTTGGTTACTCTCCATAAGGTAATGCTAAGACCCTATTACTAAAGGCAAAACTCACTTATGTCATCAAACATGAAGAAATTGAGCTAATGACCAACTACAAACTTCACCCCTACTAACTAGTATTCATGGTGCTGAAAGATACTTTGCACACTACTGGAGAAAAAAGAGGATCACCAATATCGCCCAACTATGAACTCTACACATATAAAAATACTTGATACAAGATATAATGGTTCAATAGTGGCACAGATGTCAGAGGAGTAACCAACCACTTTCTTATTTGATTTAAAGTCTACTCCAGGAGAGCAAACCCATGCCTGACACTGCTAAAGTGATCAATAACCTGAAACTAGATAGGTTATAGACAATAGGGTAAACCTACTATTATTATTCTATTAAAGGAACACAGCAATAGAAAAATGCTTAATGACATATTGTTATATCTATAGGTGAGAACAACAGCCAAACCTCATCAGAGAAGTTTCTTCTTGCCATAGATGTAATTAACTCCCAACTAGACATTGAGCCGAAAGAGAGAGAGACTTGGGAGCAATTTCTATAGTAGTTTTGCCTTTTACAGACTGAGCTCACCATACCTACTTACAGGGTCAAGGCTTTTATGTTGACATTTACAGTGGTGAGTTTACAGGAGAGCAGAGTACTGACTTTGTGATGCTCTAAATCTCACAGCACATCAACATCTCCTGACTCTGATGTTCATGAGAGTTAAGTCCTCACTGGGAGTTTGTCAGTTCATCTGTCTCTGACATGTTCATGATGTGATGTCTGTATAAAACACTTTCTCAAGGGTCAGAAATCTATTCATGGAGGAAGCAGAAAGATTGTAAGAGTCAGACACGGTGAATGACTCCAAGGAAAAAGCATCATCCAGACACAACAACACACTAATACACATGTGAACATAGAGAAACTGCTACAGCATGCATAAGACCTGTACAAGTTCAAACCAGGCAAAACCCTTGCATAGAGAAGAAGAAGTGGACATATCCATTACCAAGAAGCTATTTGCCAATGATAAGTGCTGGGAAAGGGAAAAAAAATCACTTTTCTCCAATGAAGTATCTCTGGTATATCAACTACACTACAGGGTAGACCTGGTGCCCAGGGATCATTGGCCAACACAAAATGAACTCCATGTTTTGTTTTGTTTTGTTTTAACTCCTTTTGTTTTATTTTGTTATTTTAGTTTTGGTGCTTTTGGGGTTTTTTTTTTTTTTTTGGTTTTTCGAGACAGGGTTTCTCTGTGTAGCTTTGCACCTTTCCTGGAACTCACTTGGTAGCCCAGGCTGGCCTCAAACTCACAGAGATCCGCCTGGCTCTGCCTCCCGAGTGCTGGGATTAAATGCGTGCGCCACCACCGCCCAGCTATCTTGTTAACATTTTTAAGTAAATACTGAAAGCATGTTTGGGTTGTCTCCTTTGCCCACAGGACCTCTCTCCCCACTATATCTATCCACACTGATAACCTCCCACTCCCAGATTCTTTCATGTTCCATATGGCCTGTATCCCACCCACTCCACTTGTCCTTATTACCCAATATTACCTTTTTCTAAACTTCTTCACACACACACACACACACACACACACACACTTTCATATATACATATATTAAAATATAGGCTATGATCTGCATATGAGGGAAAGCATGATGTTTTGTTGTTGTTTGGTTTTGAGGGTGGTGGGGTTTTTTGTTGTTATCTTTCTATGTTTGGGTCATCTCACTTACTATTATTTTATAGTCCATCGTTTTCCAAGAAATTTCTTTATTTCATTTTTCTTTGCAGCTGAATATCATTCCATTGAGTATAAGCACCACATTCTCGTTACCTGTCATCTGTTGATGGACATCAACGTCGGTTCCATATCCTTGCTATTGTGAATATAGCAACAACAAACATGGCAGAAGTAGGTATCTCTGTGGCTGACTGTGAAATACTTCGGGTATATGCCCGGGTGTTGTATAACAGAACAATAGGATAGATCTTTTGTAACTTTTAGAGGAACATCTGCGATGACTTCCACATTGCCCATACTAATTTACACTCTGCTCAGCAGCAAATAAAGATTCTCGACTTTCTCCTTAATGCCTTTAATATTTGCTGTCAAATTTCTTGATGACAACCATTCTAACTGGGGAGAACTGGTATCCCAAAGTGGTTATAATTTGCATTCCCCTGATGACTAGAGATGATAAACCTTTTTAAAATACTTATTGGTCATTTGTGGTTTTTCTTTGGGGTATTGTTTATTTTATTAGTTCTGTTGTTGATGGGCAGCTTTGGTTAATAGGTGTTTAATTTTTGCAATTCTTTGTATATTTTAGATATTAGCTTCTTGTTTGTAGTATAGCTTGTAAAATATTTTCTCATATTCTGTGGGCTGTCTATTTGCTCTACTGAGAGTTTCCTTTGCTATGCAGAGACTTTTCTTCCTTTTATTAAAAATAAATTCTTTTCTCACATTGTATATCCTGATTATGGTTCCCCTCCCTCTACTCCTCCCAGTTCCTCCCTGCTTCCCTCCCATCAGGGTCTACTCCCTTTCTGTCTCTCATCAAAAAAACAAAACAAACAAAAACAAAAAAAAACAGGCCCCTAAGAGATAATATTAAAATATAACACAGTAAAATGTATTAAGATAAAACAAAAACCATCTCATTGAAGTTGGCAGGACAAACCGACAGAGGGAAGAAGCCCAAGGGGAAAGCACAGGAATCAGAGACTCACTTGTTTGCATACTCAGGAATCCCATGAGAACAATAAACTGGAAGCCATAAACATATGCAGAGGACCTGGTGCAGACCCATGCAGGCCCTGTGCATTCTGCCTCAGTCTCTGAGCTCATATGAGCTTTGCTCGTGCTGATTTAGAGGAACTTGTTCTGCTGGTGTCCTTCATCCCCTCTGGCTCTCACACTCTTTTTTTTACCACCGCTTCTGTAGGGTTCCCTGAGTGCTGGGAGAAGGGATTGATGGTGGCATCCTAGTTAGGGGTGAGTAGATCAAGGGCTCTTACTCTGCATAATGTCTTGCTGTAGGTCGCTGTGTTTGTTCCCATCTGTTGCAGAGACCTTTTAATTTCATGTAGCCCCGTCTGTTGTGCTCATTCCTATGCTATTGATGTTCTGTTCAGAAAATGCACCTCAGTGTCTTGAAGAGCTTTCCCTATGTTATCTTTAGCAGTTTCGTCATTTAAGGTTTTCGTTTAAGTTCTTTGATCTATGCTTTTATTTTCATACATGATAAAAGATAAAGACCTACTTTTCACTTTTCTGCAGGTGAGTATCCAGTTTTCTGGAACCATTTATGGAACAGATACAGAGTTGTTTTTTTCTTCACTTCTTTTTATTTACTGTTTTTATGAAACAATTAGGAGGCCGTAACTTTTTGGTGTATTTCCCAGTTCTTTATCCTGTTCTGTTAGTTTACCTGTCTTTATTCCAGTACAAGGCTGTCATTGTCACTATAGCTCTGCAGTATAATTTGAGGTCAGATTCAGCTGTATTTTCACTCCTTGAAATTGTTTTGACTCTTCTTGGTCTTTTGTGGCTCCATATAGATTCTTTGATTGTTTGGGGTTTTTTTTTTCCTTTTCTTTTCTACTTTTGTGAAGCATGATATCAGAATTTTGATGGCTATTGTATTGAATCTGTATATTAACTTTGGTACTATAGCCATTTTCATGCTATTAATTTTCCCAATCCAGGAACACAGAAGCTCTTCCATGGTCTATTTTCTTCTCTGATTTTCCCTTTTTGGTGTCTGGGAATTTTCATCTTTTGGTTAGGTTTCTTCCTGGGTATGTTGTTTTATTTTTTTTTGGAGCTAATTTTTTTTTCATAATTTCTGTATCTATGAGTTTGCTGTTAGTACCTATTAAAGCCATTAGTTTTTATATTGGCATAACGTATCCTGCAACTTTACTGAAAGTGTTTACTAGGTCTAAAACTTTTTGGTAGATTTTATAAGGTTATTTTAGTTAAAAAAGTATATCATCTGCAAATAGGGAGACTTTAAATTTTTCTTTCCTATTTTATCCCTTTTATGTGTTTTTCTTGTCTTGTTGCTCTAGCTAAAACCTCAAGCATTATACAGAATAAGAAAAGAGTGAGTGGGCACCCTTGGCTCACTTCTGATTTTACAGGAAGTGATCTCCATTTGTCTCCATTTAGTATAGTGTTGGCTATAGATTTGTTGTACACAGCCTATATTTTATAATTAAATCAAAATCCATCATTAAAAATGGGACAAGGCAACCCAACAGAAGAAACAGTTCCAAGAGCAGACACAAGAGTTAGAGAGCCACTTATTCTCACAGTCAGGAGTCCCATAAAAATACTAAGCTAAATCTATGACAGATATATTTATTGATTTATGTATGTTGAACCAACCATGCAACTGCAGGATGAAGCCTACCTAGTAGTAATGTATGACTTTCTTAGTGTGTTTTTAGTTTGGATTGTAGATATCTTGTTGAGACTATTGTATCTTTATGGATCAAGAAAAAAAAGTTTGTCTTTATCTTGTGTTGGAATCAGAGTACACACTAGCTTCACTGAATGAATTTGGTAGCCTTTTTCAACCTTTGTATTTGGTGGAACAAATTGAGGACTAATATTAGACCTTCCCTGAAAGTCTGATACAAATTCATCAATGAAACCATCTGGTCCTGGGCTTTTGTTTGTGGGGAGACTTTTGATTACAACTTTGATTTTCTAGCTTTAATTTTGGTATGTCATTTGGATTTAGAAATTCATTTATTTCCTCTAGTTTTTCATCTCTTTGAAGTGTATGTTTTCAAAGTATTCTCTAATGATGTTCTGGATTTCAGTGGAAACTGCTGTAGTAACACCTTTTTGTCATTAATTCATTAATTTGGATCTTCTCCCTCTTTCTTTTTGTCCTTTTGATGAACAATTTGTTAGTGTTATTAAAGTTTTCAAATAGCCATCTCTTTAGTTAATTTTGTGTACAGTTCTTTATTTCATAAATTTCTTGCCTAATAATTATTATCTCTTGACATCTAGTGGGTTTAGGGTTGTTTCCTGGTTTTGTTGTTGTCTTGTTGTTGGTGGATTTTTGTTTCTAGAGTCTTGAAGTACACTATCAGGTTGTTTATTTGCAACCAGTCTAGTTTTCTTTTTTAAATAGGAGTGCTTTTAGGTATAAAATTCCCTCTTAGGATTGCATTGGCTGGATCTCAGAGGTTGTGGAAGGTTGCATTCTGATTTTTATTTGACTCTGGTAGTTTTTTAATTTCCTCTCTGACTTCTTCAAAGGTTCACTGTTCATTCAAAGGTATATTGCTTGGTCTTCAATTATTTTGTTTCTGTAGTTTCTCTTCTTGTGGTTGATTTCTACTTTTATTCCATTGCCATTTTGATAAGATGTAGGGATTCTTCTTCTTCCTCTTCTTCTTCTTCTTCTTCTTCTTCTTCTTCTTCTTCTTCTTCTTCTTCTTCTTCTTCTTCTTCTTCTTCTTCTCCTCCTCCTCCTCCTCCTCCTCCTCCTCCTCCTCCTCCTCCTCTTCCTCCTTCTCTCTCTCTCTCTCTCTCTCTCTCTCTCTCTCTCTCTCTCTCTCTCTCATTGGCTAAGGCTTAATCTATGGATGGCTTCAGATGTTATCAGTAGTGGAGTTTTCATGTGCCACTGAGAAGAAAGTACACTATTCCCTCTCTGCTGTGTAGAATATTCTGTATATATCTGTTAAATCCAGTTGATCCATGATGTACTTTAACTCTGATGGCTCTTTGCTTATGTTTAGCTTGGAAAATTTATCTAAATATGAGAGTGGGTGATTGACATCCCATGCTAATTTTTTTATGTCAGGATCTATATGGCCTTTTATGCACTTTAATGTTTATTTTGTTAAATAAGTGCCCCCAATATTCTGCATAGAAATGCATTCAGTTGCTATGTCTTCTTGATAGATTGCTCCCTTTGTTAATATGCATTGTTCCACTTTATTTTTTCTAATTAGTTTTGATTTGAAGTCTACTTAATCAGATACAGAGATTGCTATAACTGCTTGTTTATAGCTTCCATTTATTCCATAGATTGTTTTCCATCCTTTGAATTCAGTTTTTCTTTTCTTTTTTTTTTCTTTTTTTGGTTTCTTGAGACAGGGTTTCTCATGTAGTTTTGGTGCCTGTCCTGGATCTCGCTCTATAGACCAGGCTGACCTCAAACTCACAGAGATCTGCCTGGCTCTGCCTCCCGAGTACTGTGATTAAAGGCGTGCGCCACCACCACCTGGTCATATTCAGTTTTTCCATGCCTATGCTAAGTGTGTTTCTTAAAGACATCATATAGTTGGTTTTCATTTCTTAAATCCAGGATTTTAGTCTGTATCTTTTTAGTGGTGAATTGATACCATTTACATTTAAGGTTATTATAGGGGGAAATTCCAGTTTCCTTTCTCTTGCTATGATAAATTTTTCTGATCAAAAACAGCTAAAGGGAAAATGAGGTCATCTTACATCCATTATTGATAAAGTCGGAACAGGAGTCATTCAGAACCTTAAACAGAAACCACAGGTGAAAGCTGTTTTCTAGCTTGTTCACAGATCCATGCTTGGCTAACCATCTTAGGCAGCCCAGGACCACCTTCTTTGAAAGTGGTGCCACTCACAGTGGCCTGGACTCTATTATATTAATAATCATGACGATTCCTCATACATATGCCCACAGGCAATTTGATCTGGGCAATCCTCAATCTCCTTCTCAGGTGAATTTAGGTTAAGTTGACAGTTAAAAATAACTCAGATTAATACTGTTTTCTTTTGCTGGGTTAGTTGGTATTTCTTTTCCTTCTCCCTTGAGTTTTGTGAGTTTGCTGGTTTTCTGTATTGCACAGTTGTTTCCCAGCTCTCCAACTCTATTTTGTTTATTTGTTCCTTTTAAGGAATGTGTGTGTCCATCCATGTATTCTCATGCAGGGGACTATCTTTCTTCTTCTTTCCTGCATAGTATTCCTTTAAGAATTTTTACAGTGCTGGCATGTTTGTCATAAACTGCCTTAGCTTGAAATTTTCTTATTTATCCATCAATTTTGAAAGATAACACTATTGGGTATAGCATTCCTGGTTCGCAATTCTTAACTTTCAGAGACTGCAATACATCATCTCATTCTTTTTTGACTTTCATGGGTATTGATAAAAGGTCTGGGAGAGTTGTTCTTACACCCTTGCCTTTGCCTGCGTGTTGATATTTTTCTTATACTAATTCTAGAAATTTATTTTGTAGATTTTACGTCTGTACTATGACTCATCATAGAAAGTGTCTTTCCAGTTATGTCTACGGGTTGTTCTAAATGCCTCTTGAGTTTGGATGTCCATTTTGTCCTCTGAGCTTGGAAAGTTTTCTTCCATAATGTCATGAAACTGTCTGTCTATTCCATTTGATTTTATTTATGCTCCTTCTTGTATGCCATGAATTCTCAAGTTTGGTCTTTGGATTGTATGCCAGAATTTTTGGAGATAACAGTTCATGCCCCTATTTATTTTTCCTTATGTATATCTGTTTGTATTATATTTTTTGTTTTATCTCCAATTTCTGAAATTTGTTCTTGATAATGCTTTCTGGTGTGGATTTACTTGATTGAGCATTTGTAGCACGAATCTTAAAGGGTCTTATTAACAAAAACAAACCTGGAGCCAGATATTGGGGTAAACGCTGAAAGATTAGAGAAGCAGAACAAGCCACAGCTACCTCACCTCACCAGTTCCTCAGTTGATCCTGTTTCCTCAGACTGGAAGCCTCTGTGTCCTCATCCGAATGTGTCTCAGCTGAACTGTTACTCAAAAGCCTAAAGCTTAACCAACCTGGTTCCTGGTTTTCATGCCTTATATACCTTTCTGCTTCCTGCCATCACTTCCTGGGATTAAAGGAGTGAGTCACCATGCCTGGCTATTCAAAGTGTGGCCTTGAACTCACAGAGATCCGGATGGATCTCTGCCTCCCAAGTGATAGGATTAAAGGCATGTGCTGCCATTTTCTGGCCTCTATATCTGGTGGGTGTTCTGTTCTCTGACCCCAGATAAGTTTATTAGGGTGCACAATATTTTGGGGAACACAATACCACCACAAGCATTTATTCAATTTCAGGTGTTTGTTTGTTTGATTTTCTTTTTCAGTGCTTCCATTTCTTGCTGAATTTTTTTCTTCATATTTTGAACTCTCTCTTTCAATTTAGTAGCTTTTTCTTTCTATGGAAACTGTCTTGTTGAAGTCCTGAATATATTTCCTTGTTTTATGCATCTGTTTGATTTGTTCTTTTAAAATGTAAGACTCCAGGACTGGAGAGATGACTCAGTAGTTAAGAGCGCTCACTGCTCCTCCACAGGACAAGAGTTTCGTTCACAGTACCCACAACGGGGGCTCACAACCAACTGTGACTCCAGTTCCAGGCTTCCAATCCCCTTTTGCCTCTGCTGTTACTGAACCTACATGTGGTACACATATGTACATGCAGGTAAATCACTCATAAACATAAAATAAAAAATAAACGCATCTTAAAAAGTAAGACAAATCTTTCTCACATATCTCAGCTACCTCTGTCATTTATGCATGGTACCATTATACAGGAGCTGGGAGGTTGGGGATGAATCATGATTGCTTTCATGTCATACTTTCTGTGGCTATTCATGATTTTTTTACACATCCGTTGGAATGGATTTATATTTCAGTTTGGATTTTTTTCCATTCTTCTGACTCTGTTTGGATATTTTACTTTTTTGTGAATCCTCCTAGTGGGATGTTTGCATGAAGTTCAGCTATGAAGATTGGTGAAATTTGGTGATGATTATGATGTGGGGTCACTGACATGATCCTATCTTGGATAAAGGGTCAAGGTGGTACTTCGTGCTGAATTCCACAAACCCTCTGGGAATACAAGTGCAAATGTGGGTTCCATTGAACTTCACTAAATGGCTGAGGGCTATAGTCAAAACCTCAAACCCAGGTCACCCTCTGGGACACTGGAATTGTAAATTACTGGTCCTGCAGCAACTGCTGGTACATCAGAAATAAAAACGTGTTCCACACTGACCCTTTGGCCCCAAGTCTCTCAGGTAACTCTGGTCCAACTGGAACCTAATCCCTAGGCCTGCACTGATACCTAACCCCACTGGAGTCAGAGGTCTGATAGTTTCTTTTTCTTTTTTAATCATAAAGTACAATTTTTAAAGAATTTTAAAAGAATAAAAATAGCATTTTTATTTAAATGCAATGATGAAAATTTATGGCCAGTATTTTCATTATATCCAATAGTAAATAAGATTCTGAACAGATTACATGGTATAGTTGAAGATGGAAGCCTCTAGTGATGCATGGCTGCCCAAGGCACTGAAAATAAGAGATGATTGAGTGTTTACACCCAAGGAGGACATTTATATCCCCTCTAAGACACAGAGAACATCAAGCAAGAGGAGACAGAAACAATGTGAGAGCAGAGCCAGGAGATAGGAAGAATGATGTAAAATGCTACATTCTGGGTATGACAGCCAATAAAGTTCTAATTTTACAACAGATAGGGATGCTCGTAATGGCCTGCAATGGACCCACAGAAGATAGGGCCTGTGAATATTTATGCAAGAAACAGAGAGGCCCATAGGGCCCTACCCCATCCTAATAAACTATGGCTACTAATGGGTTCTAGGATGGATAGATGTTATCTTCAGTTGCATACCCCCACTGATGAGCCCATTGGGTTCTAATGGATAGCTCTATACCCATGATCATAATGGATGACCCTGTTTAAACTCTGAGCCACAAAACAATAGAAAGATGAATGGATATAAATCGTCAATGAACACAGTTAAAAAGGGGTTTTTGTTGTTGTTTTTGTTTTTAAAAAAGATGCCTCACGTGTAGTCTGAGACAGTTTTAGCAAATTAATTTATCTAGTTCTGTTTCCATATCATAGCATCAGGAGGACTGATTTCCTTTTACCTGCATCAAATCAGTTGGTATTTGTGGTAGTTTGAATGGAATTGGCCCCCAACAAGCTCATAGGGAGTGTTAGGTGTGGCCCTGTAGAAGTAGGCATGGCCTTGTTGGAGGAAGTGTGTCACTGTGGGGGTGAGCTTGGAGGTCTTCTATGCTCAAGTTATGCTTAGTTCAGACCACTTCCTGTTGCCTGTAGGATCAAGATGTAGCTCCTTCTTCACTCTCAGGCTCCTTCTCCAGCACCATGTCTGCCTGCATGCTGCCATGCCCCACCAAGATGATGATGGATTAAACCTCTGAACTGTAAGCTGGCCTGATTAAAGGTTTTCCTTTTAAGAGTTACCACGGTCATGGTGTCTCTTCACAGCAATGGAAACCCTGAGACAGTACTCAAGACTGCACTCCAGACTCCCTGAGTTCATGATTTGTTCATGGCATGTTCCCCTTCATCAGAGCCATCTGAACAGATGTGCTGAAACAACCCATTTAAAGCTGCATCACCCTCCGGCTTCTTATTCTCTTTATCTTTGATCTTGCCAACCAATGTTTTCCAGTTTCTGATATGATGAGGTGATGGATGCAGGTTCTTTATGACTGCTGTGAGCTGGGTTTTTGTTGTTGTTTGTTTTTGCTTGTCTCTTTGGTTTTTGTGGGCACTTCTCCTGGCCCCTCTGTCTTTTTCCATCTCACAGCCTCCGGCTTTTCACTCTCATTTCAGTTGTTGTTGAAAGCACTTTAGACATGCTCTGTTCTGGCATGACAGGTTGAAAAAAATCTCAATTTCAAACTGTAATCCTCCCCAGAAGGGAGCTTCACCAAAGCAGGCATCTCTTTTTCTGAAAATTCTACAGTTACATCATTCTTCTGTTCTTGATCAAACATGTGACGATTACATGAGATTCCATTTGATACCAGCCGTACTTGATTTTTGACATGCAGTCACCTCACAGATTCTGATCCATTCTAAGTATCTTGACACCTTTTAATCCAGATAGTGAAATTTACATCTGCACTAATTTTTGTCCTTCTGCAAAACTTTCTAGAGCAGAAGCATAGTTGGTTTTTTTTCCCCCACAGTATTTATGTGTCCCTTCCTCAGGGGAGGATTAGAATTATTTGGACTAAGTTAATGAGACTTCTTTACATCAGCAGTAGCATTGCAGTATTTCCCAAGAATTAGACAATAAGCTCTTTGACAGTCATATTGTGCATCACCTGGATTCTGTTCTGAAGCCTTAGTCAGTTCCTCTAACACTGGGGGAAGTCCTAGTGGACTGGACACCTGAGGAGCTCTGGAGAATCCACTGAGTTGTTAGAGACTGGGCTACTGTTACTGCCTCCCCTAAGAGCTGCTGCATGATTCCACCTGAGTGGTTCCTGCCATAATTAGTGGAAGACATATTTCATATTTGAGGGTTTGGGGGGTTTTTTGTTTTGTTTTTGTGGTGTTTTGTTTTGTTTTGTTTTGTTTTGTTTTGTTTTGTTTTGTTTTTTTGAGAATAGTTTCCCTTGAAGATCAAGAAACATGCTTTAGTACCCAGGAGATGTCAAAAGATAAAGACCCTGAGTTCATACAAAAGTTAATTTTTAAGTTCTTTTGAAATGATTGAGTAAATTTTAAAGCCAGAATTTCTTGCTTTTATTTATATTGTGTGAGCAATTTAACATTTTGGTAAAGATCGTGGTTTATGGGTAAAGTGTGCCTGGATCCAAATCCTAAGCCTACAGATTGCATCTCTGTTCCCTGGTTGCCTCATCTATAAAGTCAAAAACTATAGTAACTCATACCGTTTATGAATGTTTTGAGGATTAAATTAATTTCTGCACATGGAGCTTTCAGGTGAGTGTCTGATAGATTGAAGAGCCAGATAAACGTTGGCCATTAGCCCTGAATTTTCCATTAACTATGTGTCTTGATAAGTAACCAGAATATTCTTTAAATTCTCGCACTCTCTGACTTCTCATTTGTACAGTAATGTAATTTTATGTTTGCAAGTAGATTTTATCTTCAATGCCAACTTTGATTGATTAGTATTAAGAATCTAAATCATAGTACTCTTTAAAAAAAAGCTGTGTCTGACCTTAGCAAGAAAAAATATAGCACCAACTATCTCTGCCACTAAGAATTCAGTAGGAATGACAACATGCACATATGAGCACATACATATACTGTTTTAATTATATTTTATATAAGTTACTCACATGATGCATATCCTTTGTCTTCACAGTTGGGTTTTGCTCACTTTCAAAAATATTATTTTTTTCTAGTTCTGCAAAGAATGGCATTAAAACTATGATGGGGATTGAATTGAATCTGTAGATTTATCCCAGTAGTCTAGGCATTTGCATCATATTAACTCCATCTATGTATGAGCATGTAAGGTCTTTTCATCTTTTAGTGTCTTCTTCAACTTCTTTCTTCAATATCTTAGTTTTGCTTTTAGAGGCTTTCCATATCCTTGGCTAGATTTATTCTCCACACATTTTTAGAGCTATTCTGAGTGCTGCTGTTTGGCTGTCCAGTAAACCTCCAGAATCTGCCTGTCTCTGCAGCCACAGCAGTGGAGTTACAGAAGTGAACCACTGACTCCACCACTTCCATGGATACGGGGGATCCAAACAAAGGCATGGAAAGGCACTTTACCCATGGATCCATCTCCTAAGCTCTACAATACTTTCATTTTGTTTTGTTGTGATTGAGACATTTCTCATTATGTAGATCACGCTAACCTTGAAGTTTTTTATTATTATAATTTTTAAAAACAATTTTTAAATTTAAATATATTTGATCATATTCTTTCCGCTCCCCAAGTCCTACCAGATCCTCTCTCCCTCCCTACCCACCCAACTTTAAGTTCTTTCTCAAAACAAACAAACAAAAACCTAATACCCCAAACCAAGAAAACAATATAAGGAAAAACAGGAAAAAACTAACAAACTGTAGCCAAATAAAAGCACACACACAAAAAAAAAAACTGTGGGGTCCATTCATGAGGCCTGCCCTGGAGTGGTTGATGTACCCAGTGTCACTCTATTGGAGAAAACTGATTTTCCCTCTCCCAGGAGATATAAATAACAGTTCAGTTGTTAAACTTTACCCTAGTGACTAGGATTTTTCTTCTTCTTTCCTTCCTTCCTTCCTTCCTTCCTTCCTTCCTTCCTTCCTTCCTTCCTTCCTTCCTTCCTTTCTTTCTTTCTTTCTTTCTTTCTTTCTTTCTTTCTTTCTTTCTTTTATTCTTTTAAAATATAACCAAATAAAATGTATTTTTAAACTACCAAAGTCCACCTTCAAGTAAACACTTTTGCCCATGAAGACGCCTACTTTACAAAAGCAGTTTCTTCATTTCACTTGCCCATATGATGTAATAACCCAATGCACTGTTACTCTTATTGTTCTAAGTACTTTTCTCTTAGATAAGATTAATAACAACAACTTGTTTAAAATGTTTTCCATTGCTATGGATTTTAGTTTATTGATACAAGTTTAAACTTAATTTTGTTATACTGTATATATATATATATATATATATATATATATATATTT
>CABHPQ010124074.1:21087-35148 GCA_902168405.1 Peromyscus aztecus
AAGTACTTTTCTCTTAGATAAGATTAATAACAACTTGTTTAAAATGTTTTACATTGCTATGGATTTTAGTTTATTGATACAAGTTTAAACTTAATTTTGTTATACTGTATATATATATATATATATTTCTACTCTCATTAGAGGTATTATGTTTATGCAACTCATTTAAATTATAATAGATAATTAAGAGATACAGATTAATAAATTAGTCTTCTATGATAGTCAAACTTGTAGCCATGTTAGTTAAGTTTTCTAGGTATACATAGATATATTTCAGATAGATAGGTAATCTTCAAACACTCAAAGACCTACAGAATATGGCATTTAAAAAGTTTTAAAAATTTAGACTTTCTGGACAGTGAGACATGTCTGCTCCTGGCAGCACCAATTTACTTCAGAGAGGAGGATGGGCACTGAGGACACTCCATATGGAGTTCATCTTCACCTTGGCAAAAATAGCCATTTGGGCAAGAAACTGTTCTTGCCTGAACTGCTTTAAAAAAATGTATCGACTGGACATGCAGGACCCATAGAAATGTGACCACTGAACTTTGCTTAGCAAAATGGTCCTTCAGGTTCCTGCTTCGCAGAGGAAACTGCCATTCTACAGGACACAGGGAGAAGTGACTGAGAGACTCTAAGCCTGTGGGCTAAAGACAGAAGCCCCAACTTTACAGAGGAACTTTGGATGACTATCCAGGCTGCCAGCGGTCTCTGCCTACTCTCACAAGACTCACAAAAGTTGCTTGCATCCTTCTCCCATTTCTCAGGTAATATTATATCCTTCTGAGGTCTTTGATGTAGTTGAAGACTAGATAGTTATAATTTCCGTAGTTATGATAAAAGATAAGTTAGATATAAAACCTTAGACTCACAAATATAGGATAAATAGGATATCTTCTTTAATTTTGCCATATACAAATAGACTAGATATTATAAATAGACTAGATATTGTAACTATACTTCTTGCTTGATAATTGTTTGTTATATGTAATTTTATTATGTTAAAGCTAAAACCTTTTTTGAAAAAAAAGGGGGGGAAGTGCTGTGGATATAGCTCTGTATGCTGTGAATGTGTTGCTCTGATTTGGTTGATAAATAAAACACTGATTGGCCAGTAGCCAGGCAGGAAGTATAGTATAGGCAGGACACGCAAAAAAGAGATTTCTGGGAAGAGGAAGGCTGAGTCAGGAGTCGCCAGCCAGACACAAAGAAAGCGAGATGTAAAAGTACCGGTAAGCCACATGGCAACTTATAGATTAATAAAAATGGGTTAATTTAAGATATAAGAACTAGATAACAAGAAGCCTGCCACAGCCATACAGTTTATAAGTAATATAAGTCTCTGTGTGTTTACCTGGGTCTGAGTGGCTGCGGGCCTGGGCAGGACTGGAGAAAACTCCAGCTGCAACTTTTGCCCATGAAGACACCTACTTTACAAAAACAGTTTCTTCATTTAACTCGCCCATATGATGTAATAACCCAATACACTGTTACTCTTATTGTTCTAAGTACTTTTCTCTTAGATAAGATTAATAGAAAAGACCCTTACTTGAACTTCATTTATTATTTATCCATTCGTCTTCCTTTCTTTATGTAGATTCAGTGTTTTGCCCTAACTGATTTTCCTTCTACCTGAGGAATTATCGTTAACATTACTTTAAATAATTAGAGTGGTTTACTTCTTTTTACTGGTACCCTGGATAATAAACACATAAATACATGTTTGTGTAAATAGCACAGAAATAGAGGCAAGTTGAAAACTGTTGGCCATAGTGCCCTCTCTTTCACAGCCTGATGAACAAAATGTAATAGTATATATAATATGTGTGTGTGTGTGTGTGTGTGTGTGTGTGTGTGTGTGTGTGTGTGATCCACCTGTAATTATTCTACCATTCTCATATATTGTGTTTTGTTAATTTTTTTAGTCTTTTTTTTTGCACTCTGAGTTTCTGGGCAGGGACTTCATACTACTATGTCTTCAAATCCGCCCACTCTTCCATTAGGCTGCCCTGCTGCTGCTGAGCCCACCACAAAGCATTCTTTATTTCTATCAGAGCGCTTAATTTCTACCTCCTACTTTTACATCCTTCTATTTCCAAACTTTCTGCTTATGTCATCTCTATGTTCTTGCAAATTGCATTTTCAGCAGAGCCTTTGACGTTCTTAGTCATAGTAATTTTAAATTCTGTTTTTGGTGATTTCAAAATCTATACCATAACTGAATGTATTTGACTCTTGCTTCGGTCCCTTCAATAATATTTTTCTTTAAGAATCTTCTTGTAACTTTATTTTATTATAGAAAACTGGATTTGTTGATTATTTGACTAATAAGAAATGAGGCAGCATTCAGAATAGTTCTAAAAATGTGTGGAGGATAAATCTAGCCAAAAATATGGAAAGCCTCTATAAGCAAAATAAGATATTGAAGAAAAGAAGTCAAAGAAAACACTAAAACACTTAGTAGGGTGTTTCTTGTTAGTCCGTCTAGGAATCTTAATATTTTCTATGTCTGTTGGTGACACTGGCTGTAGATTCCTCTCATACACTTGAGACTAGTTGTCTTGGGCCTTCCAAAAACAACAGCTCAGTTAAAAATCTTTTCAGCCACCATCATGCTCATACCTCAGTTTGCTGGTGTGTAGGTGAAATGATTATTAGCATTATTATAAAACAGTGGTCTGACCATTTCATTTTTCCTATTTACATTATACATGTCTCCTAATATTTACAAAGTTTCTACAGGAATACAAATGCCCACTGTCTGCCTCCTACTCTCTTTACTAATGTTATTCTAAAGTGTATCTTTAAATTATGGCTCATACTGCCTTGACTGTCCCCCACCTAGCAAAAAGACTAGATGAGGCAGAGTGAGAACTGAAGGATTGCTTAATGACATTGAAGTCAAGCTTTGGCAGTTCCTCCAGGGTAGACATTGTTTATGTAAAGCAAGGCATCTTGAAGTTCTTCCACTCATGACCCCCTTACACCCAATAAATTTTAACAGGACCCCAGTATATAGTTATATAAAATAGGTATAAATAAAAACCCACAGGTTGAGAAACACTGCTTTTGATATTTAAGTGATGAAAAAACGATAGTAGGAAAATATTAACCACTCGTGTTTTCTGTAATTGATCACTGTGTGTGAAAGCTGAAAACTTTACTTGTGCATAAGAACACTGAAGTTCAGTTTGTCTCCAGTCTGAGCTGATGGCTCAGATTGGTTTGGGTAGCATTTGTTGATACCGGGTGGTGGGAAGGGCCAGGCAGTGCACAGTGTCCATACTGTGTATTTAGAATCAAGGCTACAGTGAAGCCATGTGATGCAATGTAGTCAAGTTCTCTCAAAAACACATTGGATTCATTATACATTTGATTTGAATTAATTTTTTGTCATTGTGTATTCAGAAATGATTCCATTTCCCAAGCCCACATGTGGCCATGACCCACAGTTTAAGAAACTGTGGTGTAAAAGATTCTGGATATTTCCTCCCTTTCCTGCTTCCTATCAGAGTCATGAAAGCTCTTCCTAGGATCATTTTCTTCTAAATCTGGTGGGTTCCTAGTGGAAATGAAAGGGCACATTTCCTAAGACTATGATTCTAGAAGTTCCTCCTTTAAATGTGGCCTCCAGCAATTTTCCATAACTACCATTAAGTGTTTCAGATTCCTGCTACATCTATCAAACTAAGCTGGTCTCAGCTTCCTCTCTCTCTTTCTCTCCTTCCCTCCCTCCCTCCTTCCCTTCCTACTTGGTTGCAATTTTTGCTGTAATTTCTCATTTCTGATGTCTATAAAGTCATTGGTTTTCATTGTAACCAGCTTTTTTTCTTGTTATAAAGACAGAGGTAATATGTTTATTTTATTTTATTTTTACCTCTTCACATTTGAAACTGAGACTTGAAGTCCCAAGTAAATATTTCCTAATCGATTGTGGGGGGCAGGGGAAGAAGCAGCCTTACAGAGGATTCACATGTTTTGGATGTCTGCATAGCTCTGGGCAGGATAACCAGCATCACAGATGACCTACAGTATACTGGCAAGTTAACTAGAGTTTTCCTCTGACCACTGTAAGTAGAAGATGTTAATGAATGTCAGTATTACATCTGGGTTTCTTTACTGAATTCACTAGAACTTCTGAGTCATCTTCCAGTGGCTTGTTTGTTCTCACTGACAGACTCTTCTGATAAGCTAGGAACTGGGTGAGCATTGCCTACACAATAAACAGACCATTTAGTTTGCTTTTCACAAGTGAAGAGTTGGGCATGAATTATCCTGTTTGGGCCTTGAGAAAATGAGTTCTGGGGCTCTTCTGGATAACTCCTTTATCACACAGAATAAAAATTTGAAAGTTCAGAAAAGGGTAAAGATGGTTCCAAGTTACAGCTAGACTACAGCCGGGGCAGCACAGCTAGACTCCGCTGAGTTCTTACAACTAGCATTTCCCAAAGAATCATTTTCCAATATTAGCAGACTGTCAGTAAAAACAATTTCCAACATTAAGTGAAGCATGTTATAGATTTCTGTTTGCAATCAGGCAACATATTCTCACACTGAATGTCCTGAGAATCAAGACATTTAATTGACCGCAGAGTTGTTTTTATTCGTTTGGAATTGGTTTTGTTTTACTTTTTCTCACAGCACGTATTGATATCTTAGAAATTGTTGTTTTGTGGAATGCAACTTCAAGAAATACGAACTGTGGGCTGGCAAAGCAGCTTGGTTGGTGAAGGCACTTGCTGCCAAGCCTGGTGACCTGAATTCAATCCCGGGACCAGATACAGTAGAAGTAACTCCTGCATGTTGCCCTATGCCTTTCCCATGCCTACGTGCATACACACACACACCCATAAAATAAACGAACACATATGTAAAGTTTTAAAGTGTGGAATTGCTTCCTCCTAAGCTTCTCACTTTTGCTCCCACTCCCGGTCTCCCGCTCCCAGACTGTTCGGCCTCCCTCCTTTCTCTCTGTTCTTACTTTCTTTGTTTTTGGAGGGTAATAGTTCTCCTGTTGGTAGTTGGTTTCCCATTCTTTTCCTCATCCCACACTCTGCACTTTCATTTGTCATTTTCTCTTG
Source organism: Peromyscus aztecus (assembly GCA_902168405.1). Classification (NCBI taxonomy): domain Eukaryota; kingdom Metazoa; phylum Chordata; class Mammalia; order Rodentia; family Cricetidae; genus Peromyscus; species Peromyscus aztecus. The sequence goes on from CABHPQ010124074.1 coordinate 26,172, forward strand.
TTTCCTAGAACATGAGTGAGCAGAAAGCAGTTGGTAAACGTTTCAGTCTCCTTGACTGACATTGGATCATTTTGATTTTTGTTTGATTTTGCCTTTTAAAACCCACATGTTTCCAATGAGGACTTTGCATTACTGACTTCAGTGTGTGTGTGTGTGTGTGTGTGTGTGTGTGTGTGTGTGTGTGTGTGTGTGTTTATTGTTTTTTTTCTTTCGGTGCTTTTTACTTTTCTCATCTTTTCTTAATTTTTTTAAAGATTTATATTTTGTGTGTGTGTATAGGTGTGTGAGTGTGTGTGTGTGTGTGCTTGCATATGTGTGCTTGAAAAGGTCAGAAGAGGGTATCCTGCAGCTGAAGTTACAAGCAGGTGTGGGACGTTCAACCTAGATGTTGGGAATGAAACTGGTCCTCTGAAAGAACAGCAAGAGTTCTCCACTGCTGAGCCATCTTTCAGGACCCTTTTTCTTCTTTTTAAGCAACACCCTTTAACTCCCATCTCAGATGCCATACAGAGTGTGTCTTTCTTGTCTGAACGCTGGAGAGCACATGACTTCTTAGTCTACTTTCTGAAAATTGGACCACTGATGAGGAAGCGTTCCTGGCAGTAGCATGCCATTCTCTGTCATTTTCTCTGACGACTCTGTCCACACTTGAGTGTCTTTTAGCAAAATGGCTGGAGTAAGTGGCGCATCATTTTCCGGTACACTTTCTTCTATCTTGTGCATCAGCAGAAAAAAATCACAGCAGTGGTCTCAGTGGACAATGCTAAAAACAAGACAGAAACTGCTATTATAAATGGGAAAAGTCAATTTGAATGTCAGTGCCTGCGGTGGGGGAGGCAGGCTGAAAGAAGCCGGAGTTTGAGAACGTGAAGGAACTGCACTATAACCCACTCATACTTCCAGACTTATGCTCAAGGCACATTTAAGCATATTAGAGTAAGTGATTTTCATTGTGCTTGACTCCAGGGCTCCTTGGCTTCCTGCAGGGACCACACACTTGCGTCTGGGAGTATAAACTGCTTCAAACACAGGTTCCTGAAGCTCATAATTAGTTACTGAAGCCAACTTGGAAAGTGTCATTTGTTCTCAGAGTCTGATTACTCTTGGATCTAAAGGCGTGAGCCCAATGCCCGTGGAAACAGTTGACGTGAATGATGTTGAGCAATGTGGCATTTGGGGAGATCCCTTTCCTCTCAGTGTTCTCCAACCATCAGCACTGTTTTCTCAAGAGTTTTTGCAAAAATAATCATTGACATGGTAATGGGAGTGACTTGACCAAGGGGTGCAGTCTTCGAATAACATAGGACATCTCCTAAGCACTTACATGTAGTAATTACCCTTGTAAATTTGAGAAGGGGAAATATGATATAGAGTGTGTATAAGGAATATAGTACATATAGAAAACAGTGTTTGGCTGGGTGATTCATATATTTTTAATTTATTTAATTTTAGTGTATCACACAATATAGCATTTCGTGGAATAATAAGTAAGATTGTGTTTAGATCACTCCATCTCCTGGAACAACACTTCTTCCAGGAATAACCTCTGTTCCAGATTTGGCATCTTTCCTTCCAAGTTCTGCTTCTCTTTCAGTGCTGACAAACTGCCCTCCAAAGAAGCTTTTTCCTGTGTTTGTCAATAACTGCTGGGCCTGGGGCCTGCCCTGCAGTGAGGCTGATATTCCCAGTGCCACTCCAGTGGAGAGAGCTGATTTTCCCCTTCCAGTTACTCAGCCACCAGCAGTATAGCATGGCATTTGTTTCCCTGTGTCCCTATTATCCCAATGTCACCAATTACTCACACTCTCAACAACCTTAAAGGAGAAAAAGCTGTTTAGCTGGCAATGTGTCAAAACTATTTTATTTTTGTGTACAGAATTATTTTATTGTATCATATTGCTTTGTAGTACCACATTACAAAGAACCCATATCAATAAAGAAATATTTAACTAGGTTGCATCTTAGCAAAACATGAAAGATTTACATGTGCTAATATTAAAAAAAAAAAACATTTTCATGACCAATCAAAAAAGATAAAACATGGTCAAATGATTCTTTTCCCCTTAGAATAAAAGAATTGCCATCACCACAGACATTTAATTTCAGTGATGTGGACATGTACTTGTATGTATGTTGATTCACAGATAAATATGCAGGGGGCTATATTTTATTGCAATTTCTCTCTGTGAGCAGTTGTTTTGAGGGAATAAATATAGAACCTGCTATTTTATATGGACATGGTTTTGTTGTTGTTATTGCTACCATTAAAGTCACATGAAATAGTAAACTGAGGTTTTGATTTTCATTTCTCAGCTTTCTGTTTTTATTAAAACATTGACATAAGCATTTCTTGTTCTGCAATTTCATTTTATAAACTCTGCTTCTTGCCCTGTTGGCTATTTTTCATTCTGTGAGATGTTTTTCTTGACTATACACACTTTCAGAAATCACTGTCTGAATCTTGCTGTTATGTACTTTGTGGTGCTTGACTTTTGTATGTAATAATACAGTTATTTCACACCTTCTAATTATTTTGTACTTCAGAAACATCTTCTGTTATACACGGTTACAAATTTTTATATTTTGTCCAGATCTGGTTTATGCTTTTGGATAGCTATCAATCCATAGTCCGCTCTGGATTGCCTTTCATGCTGATGGAAGAAAGGAGAGTCACTTATTTATGTCTTTCTTTATGTCTGCTTCTCCTCAGCTGACCATATGAACAAATTCTTTTCCTCCACTGTTTTTTTCCAACAGTTTAAGAAACACTGTGCAAGCATCTAGTGACTTAGAATTTGAGGCGCTGATCCATGTGTGCCCTGCCTCAGAATGCCATTGTATCCAGAGAAATAGTTAAAACCTTGACAGTGAGATACTGCACATTTGTACATAAGTCTCTAACACACTACAAATTTGAATTTATGAGCCAGGACTCTTGGTTCAACACTGAAGACCGCTTGCTCTACCACTGCGTCAACAGTTTTGTCATCCTTTAAAGGAACAGAACCTCTTCATACTTGAGTAAACAACCTTGAAACTTAAGGCTGCTGTATCTCCACTTACATATCTCCACTAACACAGAAACTTACTGATTTTTACCAACATACTTTGTCAGAGTTGAACATACTTTGAATAATGTGATGGAAGAATCTGTCTATCTTCACAATAATAATTGACAAGTCAGTATTTAAACACAAGCTATTTATCTATTTATCCTAAAGTCGAGAAGAAGACAAGGATGACCACTCTCTCTATACCTATTCAATATAGTACATGAAGTCTTAACTAGAGCAATGAGACAACTGAAGGAGATCAAGAAGATACAAATAGGAAAGGAAGAAATCAAGTATCTTTCACTGGTACATGATACCCTAAATACAACACCAGGAAACTTCTACAGCTGATAAATGCTTTCATCCAAGTAGCAAGACACAAAATTAGCACAGACAAATTAATAAGTATCCTATACACAAGTAACAAACATACTGAGAAAGAAATGGGTGAAACTATATTCACAGTACCTCAAATAAAATATCTTGAGTTAACTCTAACCAAGAAAGTGAAAGACCTGTATAATAAAAGTTTTAACACTGAAGAAAGAATTTGAAGAAGACACCAGAAGATGGAAAGATTCCCCATGCTCATGGATAGGTAGTAGTATTATTATGAAAATGACCATCTATCAAAAGCAATCTACAAATTCAATTAATCCTTATCAAAATTCTAACACAATTCTTCACAGAAATAAAAAAATCAACCTTCAACTTCATATAAGAACAACACACACACAAGCCTAAAACAATCATGAAAATCCTGAATAATAATAATAAAAACTTAGGAAACTGTGGTAATATTATGTCCCCCAATATATTGTACACCCCAATAAATTTATCTGGGGGTGAGACAACAGAACAGCCACTATATTAAACATAGTTTTAGGCAGTGGTAGCACACGTCTTTGATCCTAGCCTTCTGGAGGCAGAGATCCATCCGGATCTCTGTGAGTTCAAAGCCACAGTGGAAACCTTCAGGCATGAGGTTCCTTTAAACTCATGAAGTGATGGCAGGAAGCAGAAAGGTATATAAGGCATGAGGACCAGGAACTAACCTAGTTAAGATTTTAGGCTTTTAGCAGCAGTTGACTTTTAGCAACAGATTCACTCGGATGAGGACACAGAGGCTTCTAGTTTGAGGAAACAAGATCAGCTAAGGAATTAGCAAAGTGAGGTTGGCTATGTTACAGGAAGCATCTACAGACATCTTTTTTGACAAAAGAGGACAGAAACAAACTCTGGGGAAAAGATAGAATCTTCAACAAATGATTCTGGCCAAACTGGATGCCCATATGTAGAAAAATACAAGCTGATATATCTCTTACCCTGTACAAATCTCAACTCAAAATAGATCAAGGGCTTCAACATAAGGTAAGATATGCTGAATCTGATAGAAGAGAATGTGAGGAATAGTCTTGAACTCACTGGCACAGGAAAAGGCTGTGCACCAATGATATAGGCACTACCATCAACAGCTGACAAATGGGATCTTGTGAAACTGAGAAGCTTCTGTATGGCAAATGACACTGTTATTCAGGCAAAGCAGCAGCCTATAGAATGGGAAAAGATATTTACCAAGTATGCATCTAACAGATGCTGTGGAATATCTTTCTGTATGCTGTGAATATGTGTTACTCTGATTGGTTGATAAATAAAGCTGCATTGGCCTATGGCAGGACAGGATAAGGTTAGGCAGAACATTCAAACTAAAGACGAGATGAAGAAGGGTGGAGTTGGGGGAGATGCCAGCCTGCCGCCTAAGGAGCAATAAGATGCCAGCTGAATGGTAATGCCACAGCCATGTGGCAACATATAGATTAATAGAAATGGGTTGAGTTAAGTTATAAGAGCTAGCTAACAAGAAGCCCGACCCATAAGTTACACAGTTTGTAAATATTATAAGCCTCTGTATGTTTATTTGGGACCAAGCAGCTGGGGGACGTGAGTAGGAAAGATTTGTCCCCACTGAAAGGCCAGGAAGGACCAGAGAAACTTCTGGCTACAGATAGAGGGTTAGTATCTAAAATATAAAGAGAACTAAAATAATCTGAACATGAATAAAAAGAAATAACCCAACTAAGAAATGAAATTTCTGCCAGGTGGTGGTGGCGCACTCCTTTAATCCTAGCACTTGGGAGGCAGAGCCAGGAGGATCTCTGTGAGTTCGAGGCTAGCCTGGGCTATAGAGTGAGATCCAGGATAGACACCAAAACTACACAGAGAAACCCTGTCTCGAAAAACCAAAAAAAAAAAAAAAAAGAAAAGAAATGGAATTTCTTAAAGACTAAGGAAAGTGTTCTCAAATGATGAAACACAAATGTCTAAAAAACACTTAAATAAATGCTCAACATCCTTAGCCATCAGGAAAATACAAACTAAAACTACTATGAGATTTCATCTTACCCTGGTCAGAATGACCAAGATAAATTAAAAAATTTACTGACAAAAATGCAGGGAAAAGGGAACATTTATTCATTGCAGGTGAGAATACAAGCCCATACAGCCACTATGGAAGTCAATGTGGTGGTTCCTCAGGAAGCTGAGGATCAGTTTACCTTAACACCCAGCTATATCACTCATGGGCATATTTCCAACAAAGATCTCTACATCTTACTACAGTGATACTTGCTCACCCATGTTCATTATTGCTCTATTTATAATAGCCAGATGGGAAACAGCCCAAACATCTCTCAACTTATGTGGATCATGAAAATGAGGTACATTTACACAATGGAATATTATTCATCTGTCAAGAAAATGAAATTATAAAACTTTCAAGTAAATTGATAGAGGTAGAAAAATCATCCTGAGTGATATAACTCACACCCCCAAAAGACAAATAATGCATATTTTCTCTTATATGTATATGTTAACTTATAAGCTTTTAATATGTGTGCTAAAATCTGAATAACCATTGGGGATTTAGCTCAGTGGTAGAGCGCTTGCCTAGCAAGCACAAGGCCCTGGGTTCGATCCTCAGCTCAAAAAATAAATAAATAAAATAAAATAAAATCTGAATAATCACAGAGCTTAACTACCAAGTAAGGGACCAGAGAGGAGGATGGGATCTCCCAAAAAAAGTAGAAACAGAATATAGTATTGTGGAGAAATAAAGAATAAACTAGAAATAGGATAATTAAATGGGAAGCAGGGTAGAAGAAAAGGGTAAATGAGGGAATATGGGAAGGAACAAGGAACACTAAGGGCCTTTAGAAAATATATGAAGACCTACTAGTGTAGAAGATTCCTAAAATGTTTACATATGTGAAATAAATATAAAGAAAGTCACCACAGAATGGAGAAGACAATGCCACAACTAGACATCTTATATAACCAAGTAAAACCTCCGGTGCCAAGATTGACTTAGATAATGTTTGCGTCATTGGCAAAATGACCCCTATCCAAAACATCACAAGCCATTGCCAAGGCCACTGGTTTCTCCCCACAACCTGATAGTAAGGCCTTACTCTTAAAGACAATACTTATCATGTCATCAAACACAGAGAAATCAAGCCAGTGCCTGCAGGGAACCATGGAGTTGGCTTGGTCTTCCTGCCTTGAGAGGCATGCATCAAAGGTTTTTCAGGTTAGAGTCCATGACTTCTGGGGCACAATGTGCCTTCCAGTTCCTGAGAGACCAATGCACTCCTCAGGCAGTGTTTCTCTGTATGTTCCCTTAGTAGTCAAGGAAGCATGGAAACTTGACAGTACAATTGGTCTTAGACATTAATCTTGTGTACCCAGTATAGCTTGCAAGTGTCATTGTATCCTACCAACTACAACTGTATTGAATCCGGCAATAGTCATTACATTTTGTTTCTGATAAAGGTATAAAAAGTCTGATTGCTCTCAATAAAATTGTCACAGCCTCAGTTGTGCCGTGGCCCCTCCAACCTGGCCTGATTTCATTACTTACTGCCATATCAGGTGACGTTGGCCTGGTAAGTGTGGGCAATTACAAATGCCAAACTAGAAGCCTAGCCCCTACTGACTAATGTTATTGTGCTGGAAGGTACTTTGCACACTACCAGAGGAGAAAGGCAATCATCAGTATCCACCTAGCTACAAACCCTACAATCTACGACAATAACCTTCCTATAAGATGCACTGGTGTAATGGCACAAATATTATGAGAGTAACCAACCATTTTTTGATTGGATTTAAGATATGCTTCATGATATAGAACTCATACTTGACACTACTAGAGTAGTCAAGAGCCTGGGACTAGATATGTGTCCTAAAAGAAAACCTACTACTATTATTGATAAATGAACACAATAATAAAATGGCTTCTGATGACATATTTTTATACCCATAGATCAGTGTCTCTCAGCTCTCTTCAGAGAAGCTTCTTCTTACAGTAGATGGGAATTAACATAGAGACACACAGCTGGACAATGTGCAGACATTGAGACTTTGGAGCACTCGGTACTGAATGGAATGTCTCCATCCAATCCCTACCCTCAAGGGTCAGGGATCTATGAGGCAGTGGAGGCGGAAGGACAAAGAGCCAGAAGCTGTAGATGACTCTGAGGAAACAGTGTCGTCCGGACACAGCAGGACTGAGGCACACACAAACTCACAGAGACTGTCAGCATGCACAAGACCTGTACAGAATCAATCAAGAAGGGGGACCAGCACTGAGAGAGGGGGCTTAACATGGGTTCCCACTCCTAAACAAGAAGCTGTTTGCCATTGAAACCTGCCGGCAAAAGGGAAATCATTTTTCTCCAATGGAGTGTCACCAGATACATCAACCGCACTTCAGGGCAGGCCCTCTGCCCAGAAGTCACTTGCCAACATAAAACAAACTCCAAGTTTCTTGTGGGTTTTTGTTTTGTTTTGCTTTGTTTTAGCATTTTTTTTGTCTTATTTGGTTTTTCTGTTTGTTTGTTTTGATTTTAGTGTTTAGGGTTGTTTCTTTTTTAGAGACAAAGAACATGAAGTTACATGAGTAGGGAAGTGGGGGGATCTGGAGTGGTTGGGGGGACCACAAAGAAAATATACTGTATGACAAAATTTCAAATCAAATTTAAAAAAAAGGGGGGAAAGAACCCCACCCTGAGGGGACTCTTTTGAGAGGTAACTTTGGTCCCATTATCTTCCTTTGCCATTTTCAGGGCTTTTTTGTAAACCTTGAATCTTTTGACATTTCTTCTCCCTTCCTTTTCCACTAACAATTTCCTTTGTTTTCTATAACTTACTAGAATCATATAAATATATTTATGTCATATATATCATATATGATACATTGAAAACAAAATTTTCATAGTCACCCAAAAGTTACTGACAAGTGTGTGTGTGTGTGTGTGTGTGTGTGTGTGTGTGTGTGTGTGTGTGTAACAACTATTAAAGAAAAAGAGGCCATGAATTCAAAAGAGAGTGAGGGGCACATGGGACGGTTAGAGGGAGGAAAGGAAAAATAACAAAATTATATTAACCTCAAAAAAAAGAAAAATCCAAAACACAAGCTGTTTCTCAGCTTCCACATCGCGCATCTGTTTGTCTGCACTTACTCCACTGGCCGCACTCACTGCGAAGGAGCGCACAGTTCCTGTTTTCACTGTGTTGTGGTAACTTGTCTTCCCTAAGGAGAGTACTTTCTATTGATGCTACCGTCCCGATTTAGTTAGAGAGAAGAATTGTTGCACAGGACACTAGGAAAGAAAGCAGCGTAGGCTTAGCTATGATCTGTCTATTTACTACTTGGTGATATTTGGAAATCGATCTCTCTCTACCTACACCTACGCCTCTCCGCACTGAAAATCCACAGTTGCCTTTACAGAGACAGATTTTCAACTGCAACCACAAGCCCGCCAGTTTAACAACACTTCCTTGTCAATAACTTTTGTGCTACTGTGAAAGTTTTGTTTCATTCACACACACACACACACACACACACACACACACACACACACACACAC
>CABHPQ010124074.1:35158-45893 GCA_902168405.1 Peromyscus aztecus
CACACACACACACACACACACACACACACACACACACACACACACACACGTATATATAATGTGATTTGAGTAAACTGGAGAACAAGGCGGGTTAATTGGTGGTGGTAGAAAAGAAAGGAAGAAGAAATGTCAAAAGGTTAAAGTTTTACAAAAATGCCCTGAAAGAGGCAGATAAAGACAGGACCCGTGTTACCTCTCAAAAGGCTTCCTTCTCCCCACATTGCGACTCCTTTTTGTGAGAAGGGAGAGTGTTTGGACCAAAGCAGAGATGCTAGAAGAAGCATGGGAGGACTGGCATTAGAACCTTGGGGGACAGGACACATGTGGACCACTCTCCAAGAATTAAACTGAGAGATACGGAGGACCAACAGACAAACACGCTTAACATTTTTATTAATAGCAGCTTATTTGCAGCGCATAGAAACAATTGCATGGCCGTGTTTGGAACAGTGGGGGTGGTGTAGAAAGTAAGAGCGGTTTCATTATTTTGCTTTGTGGGAAATAGATACGTTTTTTAAAGCCTTCTTCCGTCGGTCAACCACACACATTGCCTGCCTTAATCCTATCTTCCCTGGGAAGACTTTAAGTTCCTTAATGTCAAATCATCCTGCCATCACGGCCATCAGAAAACTGACCCCTAAAGGTGGGGAGAAGCTCTCTCAAATCTAGTTCTAAGTGGTGTCTTGCGTGGGAACAGGGAGAAATAAGACTGGAAAAATAAGCTGGAACGAGTCTCGGTGCCATTGTATCTTCTTCCCGCTAACGTGTAATTAGAGCTGGCAGGCATGTGGCAGACGCTTTTTCAGCGTGCTATCTGCACACAAAGCTCAAAACCGTTTCCAAATGGTAATTTCTGGCCCTTCCTCTTTGGCCTGTTAGTGGTCTGTGTTGTGTGAGTGCGCTGTGTAATTGTGACCCCTAGTGGCCAACGGGGTGACTTCAATGGATACAAGCTACTCTCTTACAATGATAAATTTTTTTTTCATCTTAAATTTTCTATCTAAATCTTACTTAAAGTCAAGCTTTGTTCTACTATTTCATAGTGAGGTGTGCTCTAACTCCACCTTCCTTTCTCAAGATAATTATAAAATCTTTATAACCTATTTGTGCATCTATTTATATATAAATATAAGCATATTTATATATAAATTTTATGTATACACACACACACACACACACACAGAAAAGAAGCTGAAAATAGAAACCAAGGGAAGATACCACAGGCCCCACTTGCATCAAATATGTTTCCCAAGATTTTCCTATTTAAGTCCCCAAAGAAGTATTTTCCTTAGACCCATTTTTGTAGTTACATTGTATACCTTGAAGCCTTCGCTCAAAATGCAAACACTTTATGTATATTATGTAAATATCTACAATGAAATAACTAAGAATACTTTTAAATATTTCATGGGATACATAAAATAATTATCTGGAAATTGAAGGATTGTGCATTGAACTGGGTCAATATGAAAGCAAGACAGTCACGAAAGTGTCATCTGGAATGTCATAGAATGTCTAACATTTATCCAACATATATTTTAAGGACATTTTCATTTGCACAAACAGAAAGTATTTATTGCATTGGATATCTATAAATTTTATGTTAGGTAAAGCAAGGCTCGCTACTGAATTTTGCAACTATATATTCCCAATGCACAGGTAGGCAGCTGGCCTCATTTAGAGTCTCAGCACTAGTCTGTAACAGCTTACTGTGAAGTCCTGCTTCCTGATTTTGTGATCAGCGTCTTTTTTATACTGATAGATGAGAAGGACTCCTGCTGCAGGATTCTGCTGCAGCCACCTTACTCAGCGTGGAAAGCAGGAGAGGGAGCAGAAACCTGGAAGGTGAAATGAGGAAGCATGGCATGAACTGAGCTGAGTCATCATTTATCTAGCAGTGAGCACCTCAGACTAGATCATAATGACCTCAAAAGCAAAGGAAGAAACTTCTGAGAATTGGAACAATGAATATTATGAGCTAATGTAGTTCAGATTAAGAATTAGAATCCTGATGTCTTTAAATTGTGTTATCAGTAAGCCACTGATTTCTTTATTAACCTGCACATTGTGCCAGGGAGTAGAAATGATAAAATTAGTGTTCTTCATTGAGATGTGGCTGCTTTAAGTAAGTTACATTGCATCACTTTTGACAAAACTAAAAGGTAAATATTGCTCATTTTCTATAAATGAAGTCTGAGGTGTGGCGATGTCAAGCAAATTGTCCAAGGCCTTCAGCTTCAGTGTAGCTCACTCTATCCCTTGCTCTTTTTTGCAGGGCACAGGTATGTCACTGAGTTCCTGCTCCCTTCTAGGGGCTTCTTAAAGCCCCACACATGGAGCACAAACTAATCCAAAACAGGGAGAGATAGTCAATGCAATAGGAAATAAATTTCAAAACAGCGAGTAAAATTAAGCCAGTTTCAGTCATAACAAAATTGAGCACTAAAAAAATCGAAGTTTATTTGGGAAGAGACTTCCTTGTGTCTATTAAGCATAGATTCAGATGATTTTAGAGTAACTGTCTAACAAAAAAAGTGAAAAAATATGTCTAAGGATTGTTTGTAATCTATATGAGCTACTTGGAAAACCTCAGCACTGTGTGACTTCACCCTTCTGGTGTAGAAAGTCTCTTGGACAGGAAAATGCTTCGCTGTGACCACTGTGGAGGGGGGTGGAACATGAACAGAGGCTGATATTTTGCTCCAAGGAGAAATAAGGAGGGGAGAAGTTGAGGGCAATAAAGATAAAAGGAGACAGGTGTGGTGGCATGGGCCTGTGTTCCCAGCATCCAGGAAGCAGAAGTTAAGGCCAGAGGTTCACAAAAGCTGGAGGACAGAATGAGGTCTGTGCAGACTTTAGGACCAGCTTGAGTTACCCCACAAAATTTTGCTTCAACAAAAAAATAAAGCCTGTGTAGGAATCATCTGCCCGACATATATGGTGCTCTGGCTTGGATCCCCAGCATCGAGGAAAAAAGAGCACAGCCATGGTCGTAGAGGGCAAGAGTTCACCATGAATATTTTCCTGTTTTTAAGGAGACAGCATGTAAAGACTGACTGTTAAACAAACAAAAACCAGACCATAAAACAGCCATTCTTGCCTAAGATGATAGTTATGTAAATATTATATTCACATATACATTAAGGTTAGAGTCTTTCTTGGGAGTCTGCTGCATTGTCAAGATGCAGAAGTGGAATCCAAGAGAGTTCTCCATCCTCCAGCAGGACACACGACAGATTCTTCTTTCTTTATGTATTTGAATTTGGCCAAATTATCTGTTCTCTAAATAAGGAGTATCTTGTCTATAATAAGATTAGAGCATTAGGAAGCCCTTGAATGCCATTTACAGATACATAATAATACATCCCCTCAGTGGAGTGCTTCCCAAGCAGCACTGAAAGTCAAAGATGTAATCAAAATTAGATATTTAAATTAACTTAACATCTTGAACTTCATATTCATGATTCATACTGAATAAGTTTCTTGATTACTTGGAGGCTTCATTTCCTCATTTGTTAACTGGAACGAGTTCCTTCAGGAAGGTCTGTATGAGGAATAAATGAAATAAACGTGAAAAAATCCCCAGAACTCAAATACTAGTTGATTCATCTATTATGCATGACCCCTTTGTCTCCTTTGCAGGTCCAGAGCTATGCAGTACCAGTTGCTCCACGCTAACAATCTTCTGCCAATTACAGGATTTTTTTCTTCAAAATCTGTATTGTAATTGCAAGTAGGCTCTTTTTTTTTTCTTCATTTTTTGATACTCCTATCTCTATTGGAGTGGTAAACTTATTCTTCTGTTCACTTCTTCCCTTTCCATTAATTCTACTCACTTCTAATCTGAACAAAGTCACAGGACATTTCCTTGTCTGGGTTGCCATTGAACTACTGACTACACTTGACTATATCAAAGTATATTTCAAAAGTATACTTAAACTATACTTCAAAAATCTTGGTGCATCTCTGGGATCCAGTGGTTAGCTCTACAGTTTTTATTCTTTCTATTTGTATTAATTTTAGCTCATTGTTTTGTGGTGCTGCAAATTGAGTCCCAGGGTCTCACACATGATAGACAAGCCCTTTATCACCAAACTACACTGCCAGTTAATCAAACTTTCTGGGTCACAGTGCTGCTAGATACACAACATCTTTAGAAGGGTTTTATTATATGTTTTCATTTTTCCTTCCACATTTTTACGAGTGTATCCTGTAAAAGTTAGGGTATTTTTGTTTTGGTTTTCTGGATCTCCAGTGCCAAGCCAGATTGATACATAAGAAGACATCTATCAGCATGTTTCATGTAGACAAACAGCAGAAATAGTTGAAACTCTAGACTGAGTTCTCTATGCTTGTTGGGCATGCTATCCCCAAACTGTCCTGGATCATCTCAACTATAGGTAGATTTTCTGTCCTTCCCTGTCCCCACAGTTATGCATTCATAACTCAGCAATTCAGAGAAAAACAATAAAATGTTTAAAAAAAATCAACACAATGTAAAATTATGTGTGAAAACTATTTCTGTAGTCTATGAATGTCTTTCTTCATATGCCTCTTGCCCATACTCGGACATTTATTCAGATGAAGATGGAAAGCCAACTACTAGTTCATTAACATGAATTTCTTTGTGAAAACAATGCTCAGTGTTGTTGATAAATATGAAGTAAGAAGCTAGGAAGAAAACTGGCACACTAATGTTGCAATCCAGGGAAGAAAATCTTAATATGATTGAATAATCCTAATAGCTCCATGTTCTCAGCTCCATTTATGTCAGGAGAAACACAAATTCAGACTAAGGGAAAAGGAAATTCTAGTTGAAGTAAAGTGTTCAACATGAAGAAAATACTCATTCCATAATGGATGCTTTCTAGGTAGGAAGAGTGTCTTCTCAAAAGCTTTGAATTTCCTTGCATTGCATCTGAAGGTGATCCATAATATAGTCTTGAAATGTCTGCTTTGTAAGCATCAAGGGTTGGAAGTTTTTGAACCACATGTATTTCAACTGAATGCATTTCATTGCATCCCTAGAATATATGCATTGCTGCATGTCTGTAACTACCTCCAACCCCATGGCATGTAAGACATCCTCCTCTCTGATTGATGTTCCCTAATAAATTCTATCAAAAGCAAAAATTTGTCAAGCAATGTATATTAAGGAAAATGCACAGGCTAAATTGTCAAAATAAACTGTGAAATACAATATGAACTAAATACTCTGCCTGTTAAAAATAAATAGCATTTTGAGACATATGAAGGTTTTAAGAGAGAATGCCAGATGGGTCATTTAAAGCCGGAGGGAATGCTAAGTCTTTCGGGCAAGTGCTCTTTACACACTTCTTAATATCTGAAGGTTACTTCAATTAATTCAAACCAAAACTTGGGAACAACATATAATCGTCAGGGTGGAAGTCAAGTGAGAGGCCGTTATATCCTGTGCCCCACACCTCCCCCCCTTCACTCCCCACACTAGTCATAGCACATCTCTGTTGAGCCATGGAGGAAATAAAAGTTAAAAATCTATTTGTCACAACTAATATCAAAACTGGTCAAAAAAAAAATTAAGAACAGTTTTGTTTCCTTCCCAAACAACTCCAAATATTGTCAGTACTGGTTGTGGCATCCGTTAATACAAGCAGTGCAAGGTACTGTTATTTTTTTTTTTACAATGAATATATTTTAATTTTTTTTCTTGCCATTAAAATGTGGCTGCAATGGTTCCAAGAATGGCAGCTGTGTTTAAGACAAGAGTAAAAGTGACTGAGCAGCAGTAAAGGTCCACTAAGGGAAAGCTATTTCCTTCTGGTGAAGAGGACAAATGTCTGGCCAGGGTGGGGACATAACACTCCAGCTGGGCAGGTCAATGGCCTGGCTAAGAACCTCTGCTTGGGAAGGTGAGACTACCCCTAGGAAGCAGATTCACTTTAAGCCAAGCTAAAGATATAGAACAGTTATCCTTTGAATAAGATAACGTACCTTTCCTTCCTACAATTCCTGCCCCCCAGCACAGCAGTCTTGCAACTTCCTAAGTCTATATACTCTTTCTGGATTACTCAGAAAGCTTGATTTTCTTTTTCTCTCTCTCTTCTCCCATCTCTGATGAAGCATGCTTTCTCTGGTACTTAGGACCTCCTTGCTCTTTCTCTAAAGTTCCTCCCCCAACCCCCACCCTTGTTTGCTAACACCACCCCCCACCTCCCACCCCACCCCAGTGCCTGGCTGGCCTGTGTGCTGACTTCACTCAAGCAACATGGCTTTTATTCCTACTGTTCTCCATTCTCCTCCTCCAGGCAGCTGCTGAGATTTACAACCCTGAGTTTTTTCTTTTGTTTTGTTTTACTTTTTTTAACTCTCTAATAAAATTATTCTGGAGCTAATATTGGAGTCTTTTCTTAGTTTTTTTTTTTCTTTAACTGTTATTGTTTGTGGATTTCACATCATTCATTTGTTATGCTCAGATCGCAGGAACCCCCAAAAGACCACCATGGAGACCGAATCCATATGTAAAAGCAAAGAGCCTTTATTTCAAGCTTGGAGCTTGGTCTCCCTGTCTGTCCAATACACGGGTGAGAGGAAAGAGCCCCGAGCCTGGGCAGGGTGGGTTTTTTAATCATAGCAGAGGTTGGGGTGAGGAGATTTCCAGGGCTCAGGACCCTGATTGACTGGCGTTTGTCTAGGGGTACTGGGAGTGTTTAGAATGTCAAGTACTTTCCCTTAGATGCAGGCTCTCTCTGGGTGGGGTCAGCTCATGGCTTCTCCTGGACCCAGGTGTTGCCTGCCAGTAAGCCTGTCACAGAAACCGTGTCTGGGCCCCTAAGCCTGTCATGGCAGCTGTGTGGTCAAGCTGTTTTGGGCCCCCACACACATTCCAATACCACTCATCTTCCAGTTCCCTCGCATCCACCCTCTGCCCTTGCCAAACCCACCCCCCCCCAAAAAAAAAATTTTAAAAGAAAACCAAAAAACAGAACAAAACAAACAAACAAAAAGAGAGAAGAATCTTGTAATGGATGCTGTGGTATGTCTGTAGCATGAATCTTAAATGGTCTTATTAATAAAATCAAATCCAGGGCCAGGTATTGGGGTGAATGCTGGAAGATCAGAGAAGCAGAACAAGCCACAGCTACCTCACCTTGCCAGTTCCTCAGCTGATCCTGTTTCCTCAGACTGGAAGCTTCTGTGTCCTCATCCAAAATGGATCTCAGCTGAACTGCTGTTCAAAGCCTGAAAGCTTAACCACCCAAATGCTGCTAGTTTCTGATCCTCACGCCTTATATACCTTTCTGCTTTCTACCACCACTCCCTGGGATTAAAGGCTCACTTTCTGGGATTAAAGGCTCACTTTCTGGGATTAAAGGCTCACTTTCTGGAATTAAAGACGTGAGTCACAATGCTTGGCTGTATCCTTGAACACATGGATTTCTGCCTCTGGAATGCTAGGATTAAAGGCGTGTGCTACCACTGCCTATCCTCTATGTTTAATATTGTGGCTGTTCTGTCTCTGACCCCAGATAAGTTTATTAGGGTGCATAATATTTCAGGGAACACACCACCACAGTGGCCCATTGAGTCACACAATTTGTCCTTTAGTCCATCCATCTTCACTTGCAAGTCTTCATTGCCCGAATCATTGGTCTGACAGGAGGCTTCTGGCTTCTGCTCTGCCACTGATCATGGGCTCCCACTGGGGCTCCTGTTGGATATCCTGTTACTGTCCTTTGTCATGGGATCTGTAGGTTCGTCCCCTTCACCTGCTCCAGCAGTTCATAGATGAGGTGGACTTTGCCGTGGGCCAATTTATAGCCCTGGTTAAGGACCTGGCTGGTAGCTGGGTTGGTCAGCGCTCCAGCTTTCCCTCGTAGTCAGTACCTGGGTAAGCTCTCCAGCGATGCCTTGGCTAGCTCACCCAATGTAGCCTGCAGCAAGGAGAGGGCCAGTTCTCCTGCGCTCAGGTCCTCAGATCCAGGTCACCCACACTCACAACACCAGGGCCAGCTCTACTGTTTTGCTCAAGTGAGGTGCAATGTCTCCCAATTGCTGTAGGGGGCAACTCTCTTGCTCTTATGCTTAAATATTTTGTTAGTAAGGCTAAAATTCCTGAGGGGACTTGATTTCCCTGGCATCATTCGGTGAGCAGATAGAGACTCCCACAAATCTCTAACTACAGTGGGAACTGCAGATAACAGTGTTTTCTCCTCAACAAAAAGTGACTTTTCTTGAATCCCCAGCAAATGTTGCCTCCAATTTCCTTGGCCACCACTGTCCTCTAGTTTATGTTATTCATCAAAGCAGCTGGGGGAAAGTGGACTCTCTTGCTCTTGGACATATTTGTACAGCAATGAACAAAAGCAGGCTTCTATATTCTAGGGACAAGGGGAAGTGGTCATTCAACTGGCCAGTTCTGCCACTTCACCTGAAGCCATGAATCATCACCCCACAATTATTCCACAATCTTCTTGGAGCTGGTGAATGTTACCAGGAAATTGATAGCGAGTCCTGTATCTGTATTCTCAATCTGGACTTGGATGACAGTGACAGCTAAATTCAGAAAAGTAGAAAAATAGAGACTATTTCCAGTGGAAATACTTGAAGAGCAGGTCAAATGTATGGAGATGGATTCAAATTTCCAGTATGTCACAGCTGGTGGCTTACTTTGGTTTTCAAGTTTCTTTTAAAAAAATCATCCTTCGGACCCCAAGAAAGACATGGGGATAACCCAATGACGGAGAAATGGATGAGATCTACATGAACAGCCTGGATGTGAGTGGGGGTAATGAAGGGCGAGGGTCGAGGAAAAGGGAGCTTGGGGGAGCAGGAGAGCCCAGCTGGATTAAGAACAGAGAGGGAGAACAAGGAATAGGAGACCATGGTAAATGAAGACCACATGAGAATAGGAAGAAGCAAGTGCTAGAGAGGCCCACAGAAATCCACAAAGATGCCCCCACAATAGACTGCTGGCAATGGTCGAGAAACAGCCCAAACTGACCTACTCTGGTGATAGGATGGCCAAACACCCTAATTGTCGTTCTAGAAACCCCCTCCAATGACTGAGGGAACTGGATGCAGATATCCACGATCAGGCCCCGGGTGGAGCTCCGGGAATCCAATTGGCGAGAAGGAGGAGGGTTTATGTGAGCGAGAGTTGTTGGGACCAGGGAGGGATGGAATACAGGGATGAGTGGCCAAACGAATGGAAACACATGAACTGTGAACCGATGGCTGAGGGGCCCCCAACTGGATCAGGACGTCTGAGTGGGTGAGACAGTTGATTGGTTTGATCTGTTTGGGTGGCATCCAGACAGTGGGACTGGGTCCTGTGCTCAGTGCATGAGTTGGCTGTTTGAAACCTGGGGCTTAGCAGAGAGGCTTGGCTCAGCCTGGGAGGAGGGGACTAGACCTGCCTGGACTGAGTCCACCAGGTTGATCTCAATCCTCAGGGGAGTCTTTGCCCTGGAGGAGATGGAAATGGGGGGTGGGCTGTGGGGAGGGGTTGGGGCGGGAGGGGGGAGAATGGGGGAATCCATGGCCAATATGTAAAGTTGAATTATATTGTAAAATAGAGTAATAAATAATAAAAAAATCATCCTTCTAGTCTATATTCTGTTAATATTTGAAAGTACCAGTATTTGAAAGCTCATTTATGTACTCCTAATTACTTGGTTAAGAATGCCCCTTCTTTTGATCATGATGTTTTTAATTTATTGATTTCAATACTAAATTAACAAATTTACAGAATTTTGATTAATATCTGACCTTACCGAACTCAAACTGCAGTACACTGCCTGTCCTGTCTGTGAAGAGACAGCAATCCCAGTCACTCTCCTGTTGTGCTGGAATGACTCATGCCTGAGGTGTGGGAGGTACAGGCTTTGGAATTGTCACTTTGGAACACAGGGTCCATTTTGCAGGTCCTTAACTTCAGAAATAAATGAATCTAACAAACTCAGAAGGAACTCTTAGGACAATTTTTTAGGGAGTTGGAGAGAAAGAAAAACATGAAAACTGAAGACCTTTGCAGCTTCCGAGGAAGAGAAAGTTATGCTTTCTGAGTTACAGATCCAGAAATAAGGCAGGCTCAGCATGGACTGTGGTCAGTCGTTGTAAAAGGGAAAGCAGTAGCCAAATGCCCAGAGAACAGAGTTAGACAAGAGGTAAAGGTTCTTCTGGGGTGGATAAGTACATATTTAATTAGGGTGATAGTTCTCAAACACTTTAACGTCTTTAATTGTATCATATTTCTTGAAGTTTCTGCAACAGACAGATTTCCTGGAGGTAGTTTCTTATCCATGTGATTGACAGGCCCATTTGAGTTAACTCTTAAGAGAGAGAACAATCATATGTCTTCATGATCTCACAATATTTAGGGCAGTTTAGAAGGTTATGTCTCTATCAAGGGATGGAGCTCTGGGTTAAATACTAGTCTGCTTATCAAATATCATGTAGTGATCCCAAGTGCCTGATCTTTGGGCACTGGGCATTCTTGCTACAGAGATACACATTAACAAAACACACAATGAGAAAGTAAAATAAACACACCAAAAAGAAAACAAACAAATCTATTAAATAATTAGGCTTTATTGAGAGGAAATAGCCTTCTTACACCTTACTTCATTTCATATTGTATTTTAGCTCATATGAGGAAAATTATGATGCTTCCTCCCTCCTTTCTCTGGGCCTTTCAAATTCTAAGGCCAACTATGGTACGTTCCCGTCCTTCGTGTGTTACCATGGACATGGG
>CABHPQ010124076.1:0-10380 GCA_902168405.1 Peromyscus aztecus
TGGATTTAATGTTTGCCCATTGATCCCCAGTCTTGCTTTGATAGGGCCCTTCAAGTTACCCTTTTTGTAATGGGATGCTCACCCTGTACCACCATTTGTTGCAAGTAGGTGCCTGGACTTTGCTTTTACAGAGGCACCCCACTACGAGTTTGCCTTGAGTCTCAGAAAAGACTGACTTTTTGAGCAGTATTTTGGATTGTTCAAATTATGGGGCCTCTTGAAGAGTGAATGAATGAGTTTCAAGTATGAGATGGCCTGAGGCTTTTGGGGGTCAGGGACTGAATGCTCTGCTTTGACTTTGAAATATCCTTCACTATCTCATGTGCTTGAATACTTGGTCCCCATCTAGTCACACTGTTTTGGGAGGTCTGGGACATGAGGCCAAGCTGGAGGATATAGGCTGATGGGTTGGGCCTTCAGTGGCTACAGTCCGGCCACACTCTGTTTCCTGGTCCAGTCACCTTGTGAGAAGCCCTGCTACAGGTTTTCCTGCCACATGGAGCCCTTCCCTCCACCATACATTCCCCACCACTGAAACTCCGAAGCAAAATCAAGTGGATTCCCCCTGACTTTTTCCATCAGGTATCTTATCACAATGATAAGAATACAAGTGAGTCAATGGCGGACTCTAGCATCAGACGCTGCCTTCATTTGAGACTCCTCCAAAACAGTAACAGTCCTGGGGAGGGGGGCTCAATGGATTGAGTCCATTGGTTTTTGTTGCTTATTTAAATTTCATGTGACCTCTTTGTCAAATTCTTGAGGGAATTTCCTGTACTATCAGAGTCCTTTTCCAAAAACCCTTGCCCATGCCTGTGAAAGATTTTCCCCTAATAGTTTCAAAGTTGTCATCCTACAGCAGGATATTTGATCCATTTCATTTTGTTTTTTTGTACAGGGTGAGAGATAGGGATTTTTTCACTCTGCTACACATGGCTGATCAGTCCAGGCACCATTTGTCAGCAGCTGTCTTTTCTATCATTGTGTCCTTAGGTCAACTTGGTCAAGAATCAAATGGCCGACCCACAGAGACAAGAACAGCACTTTGAGCATCTCCACTTTCTGGAAAGGGGAAAATGTATTCTTCTCTGTCCCTCCCTCCCTCCCTCCTTCCCTCCCTCTCTCCTTCCCATGAAAGCAACTACTTAGCTCTAGGCATTAGAAACTTCCTGTCCTCTCATTATTTGGGGGGGGGGGTCATCTTTAAAGCTACCATTTGCTGATGATAAATTATTGTAGCAGTTTGCAATAACTTTTCATATTTCATGGACTTTCTATTTTTCCTTTCGAGAACAGGTGCTAGACTAGTCAAAGTGGGGATGAGCGAGCTAAGCCTCATTTCCACTCCCTTTCTTTCCACGATGCTCATTTCACTGTCCTTCCTAGGAGACCCTCTAATCTTGACAATCCATATCTCATACTCAAATGTTGTTATGTTTTAAATTCTTTCCATGTCATATTCTTCATCGTTACTTGGCAAGTCTAAATTCTGTGGATACAGTTGCAATAACTATTCAGTATTTCTGGGAGATGTGCTTCCTTCCTGTCTGTGGTTATCTGGGGGATTTTGCATAATTAGACTCTTTTATATATTTCAGTGTATGTAGACAAACACTGGCTGGAAGTCCTGGGAATAAATAAGAGTATTTTATTGTACATCAAATATCCACAAAGAGCATATGAACTTCCTTTGTACCTGTTTGGAGGATAAAACACAAAATGTACCACCAACCTAAGAAAGGCAATTGTAGCCTCACTAAAGCACCGTCTCCCCTCTGCCTGTCAGTCTCCCACATCCCAAAATGCTCAAAGAAATAAAAAACTTGCAATGGATCAACTTTATGTCTTAAACTTTTGGGGGGGGGGGGGGGGGGTTGAAATGTACAGGCCCTTTCTGCTGTGATGAGAGAAATAGGTAGTGGTTGAAAGATTATATAAAATGAAATTATGAAAACAGAATATTTTGTCTTTTAATTAAAAAAAAAAGAATCAAATGGCTAGGGTGGCTTGTCTACTTCTGGATCTCCTGTCCAATTCCACATCTATTTTTGTGCTAATAACTGTACTCTTTTTGTAAGGATGGCCTCTGGTGTAATTTGAAATCGGATGTTATGATCTCTCCTGCATGACTCATTCGCTCAGGATTCTTGTGCCTGTTGGAGGTCGCTTGAGCTTTCCTATGAACTTTAGGGCTGTTTTTCTAGGCCTGTGAAGACTTACATTGCTGGAACTGGGTATTACTCTACTGCCTACCTCGCTGTCAGGGGTACAGTCAGCTTCACAGTATTGAACATATTCTGCCAATATGAACACGGGAGGCCTTTCCAGCTTCTGGCATCTTCTTCAATTTCCTTTTCCAGTGTTTTAAAGTTTTTATTGTAAAAACTTTACAATATCTCCTTGGTCACATACATTCCTGAGTATTTTAACTTTGGAAGTTATTGTGAATGTTTTGGTTTTTTCCCTGACGTCTCATCTTGTTTGTCACTAGCTTGTGGACAAGCTATTGCTGTTTTTCCTTGAGTTTGTGTCCTGCTACTCTGTGGAGAGTGCTTATTAGATGGCGCTTTCTACGGGAGTCCTTAGGGCCCTTTGTGAATAGTACTTGTCATCTGTAGATGGGGTAACTTGATGTCTTCCTTTCCGCTTGTATCTGATTTGTTTCCCTCTCCTGCCCTACGGCTAAGGCTGAGACTTTTAACACTGCATTGAGTAAGAGGAGCCGAATTAGCATTTCTGACTTTAGAGGAGATGCTTCAGTTTTGTTCCTGGTTCAGTATAGTATTGGCCATAGGTTTGGTACATATAGCCTTTATTATATCGAGATACATTCCTTTTAATCCCCACACCTTCCATCAGCACACAGCAGACAGATACATCATGCTTTCTACTAGAAGTTAAGCAGCTCCCACCCCCGTGGTCCCCTTACCTTAGGTGGTAACCCCACAGGCTGTTAGTGGACTTACTGTCCTGAACTTCCAGAGGGATAGCAGCTGAAATGCATCTTAGATCTTAGCAACTAAACATGCTCTCCTGTCTCCTAGCAATGGTGGTCAGTAGCTAGTTCACTTCCCTTGCCTTGGCCTGAGGTTATCTTGTGGTTAAGCTGTTAGCTCAGTGAGGCACAACCCTAAGAAATAAACTCTTACGTTAATACACCTTCAGGGCATCCTTTCCTTTGGCTGTAGCTAAACCCTTTTTGGAAAAAGTAATCAAGTGTTCCAAAAGCATTGCTGTCTGCTTTCTTCCCTTCCTGAACTATGACCTTAAACAGAGCCTGCTCTGTAAGGTGCTTCTTAAATTGAGCATGCTCAGGATCGGAGTGCTTTGCTGTGTGACTCTGTCTTCCCTCTGCATGGAATAAAATCCGCACGCTTCGTTTATTGGAGGAGGACACAGCTTTGCAAATAACTCCCACATTCTCCTCACCTGCTGCAGGTACTAAAGTTTTCTGCCCTCTGGCATCTCTGCCTTGCTTGTTTTGACTTAGTACTCACCAAGAAGAGAAGCCACTGCTTTGGTTAGAGTAGGACCGGGAACCCAGGCACGTCCATTGAGACCATGGACAACTGGATGGATTTATAAAAATAAACACCTTCCTCAAACCCAATGTAAATGTCACACATCATCCTCCCACAGATCGCCCCCAAGCATATGAGATGGTGCAAAGCAGAAGGAAAATTTCCATGATTTTTCTTTCATATGGAAAAATAAAAACAAACCAATGCTAACCCACTTACTAAATCTTGGCAGGGAAAGAACCAATGATCTATAACCCTCACTTGGCCTGTCCATGCCCAGGTTGAAGATCTCTTCTCCCAGGCTTCTTCCTTCTTCACTGTCTAGACATGGTGCTCTCCTAGGAACAAGGAACAGTGCTGAACAGGACTATCTCTGCCTCTGTCTCTCTCTTTACACACACACATACTCACACACACACACACACACACACACACACACTCACATGCACACATTCACACACACATACATACACGCTCACACATATTCACACACAGACATACACACATATTCACACATAACACACATTCACACACATACATACACACACATACATACACACATATTCACACACATTCACACACATACATACACACTCACACATATTCACACACAGACACACATACTCACACACTGGGTTATACTGAAGTTGGTAGACTAGCTGTACCACTGTGTGACAATTGTGTAATCTGATTCTGTTGGAAGAAACTATGTAAAGGTACACAGGATCTCTCTGTGTTACCTTTTACAGCTCCATTTTACCTCAGATTGAAGTGAGGTAAATTTTAACATTTCAAGGGCACCCCTATAAAATCCACAATAAAGTAACAAAAATGCTTTCAGAGCACCTAGACATCATCTTACTACTTGGTGAAATGAAATCAAATCAACTCTGGAAACAGAGTTGGATGTGTCCAGAGAAAAGTGAACTAGAAATAGCTGGAAACAGCTTCCTGAGGAGGCTGGAACAAAGCAGAAAGGGAGCCTTTCTAATGTCTGGTCACGTGTTCTGGGTTGTCTTTTTCGGCATGTTAGGATATATTTTGTAATAAAAATAAGGATTTAGAAGAGCTAAGTGGAAAAAAATAAAACCATAAAAGTTTTAAAGAATAAAATCTATTATTTTTACAACTTTAGGGTGGGGAATCCCTTCCCACGGAAGGAAGATCCAACACCCAGAAGCCATAAAGGAAACAGCTGAGAGGCCAATCTCATGAAAATTAAACACTTCCGCAGACCAAAACACATAATAAAAATTAGAAAAAAAGAAGCATGTGAAATTTTCTAACAGACAAAGGATCCGAAGCCCACAATAACTCTTGCAAATCAGAAACAAGAGAGCACGTAATAGAAGAAGTGGGTGGAGATGGGTTGATGCCAGATGCTGTGACTTCTCTGCTTTGCTTGGCCTGAGACCTCAAGGTTAGAATAGTAGGTCTGGGCCCCGGGCCTCATGTGGGCCCTGCCTAAAGGACTGGCTGGCCCTCCATGTCTCCCAGCTCTGAGAGAGCAGGGGTGCTCCAGGAATCCTCAGGAGGGCAGATTGTAGTCTGAGCACTTTCTGAGACACTCGGGCCCATACCCACGCCTGCACGTGCATGCCTATCAGCCCAGGGAACCACATGTGAGCAGAACCTCAAGATAGGCCCAGGAGAATGACTCCTGTCCTGAAACCAAACATGACAGAATGTGGCTACATCTGCTCAGCAGGGCCCAAGGCAAGCAGAGGATAGCTCTGGGAGGGCACTACAGTTACTTCATGAGAAGTCCTCCCCCCATTAGGAGAAAAATCACAAATGTGAGCTCCCTCTGAAACCACATCACAGCAAACCAGCAACCCAAGAGTTTCAAATTCCACAACCGTGTGGCTTCAATTCCTAGCTCCCTCTTTTTCTAGAAGCTTGGTCGATGGCATCCACTCTGTGGGTAGAAGAGTCATGTGGAGGGATGGGGACGCTTTGCTAGGATTAGAACCCAAGGCTTTATGTTTACTCTGTGGGCTGTGTGAGGTTAGACTGACTGTAAAAACAACAGCTGGAAACCGCTGTAGGAACCTGACTGGATGTGAGTGGGCAGCCAGGAGGAGCAGTGAGCTCATCTCCATTTGGTCCTCAGGGATCTCACCTGATGTGTGTAAAGGGATCCCCCTATATTAATAATCATCAAAACACAAATCCAAAGGATGTTGTCCTGCCTCCAGGGGAGCAAACAAGCCTATCAGAGAAGTCAGGAATAGTATAGAGGGCTGCTCAGCCATTTCTGAGGGCTGGCATGGAAGTCATCATCCTGGAAAGCAAATTGCTCATCTGCCTAAATTTTTAAAAATACACTATTTAAACTTCCACTTCTAGAAATATGTTCTAAGATTCCGTTATATACAAGCCTGGAAATGAAGATATACACACACTTCATTAGAAAAGAGAAAGTTTAGAAGCCCAGTTCTCATTGCTAAAAGAGTGTGATTTAGACAAAATAAACGTAGTGGACTTTATGGAGCAAAGAAACAATACAATACGTGCATCAGGTCATGCAGAGAACTCCACTGTGACAAGTGCAGAGGAAGGGGGCAAAGAGAGCCGGCTTGCAACCTTGCAGTCAACAGGCCCTCCTCGGATGTGAGCTGGAAGCTTCTTATTAGTGAGTCTCTAGTTTGATTCTGCTGTTTACACTGGCCTCAGTTTGCTTATGATGTACCCAGAAGTGTGGGGCCATTTCAGTCCAGTGCTACCTGTAAGATCTTAACACTCAGTGATCCATATGAAGCTCATTATTAGTACATCCACATGTAGAATAGTACAAACCTGGTTTTCAAAAGTCCTTATCTGTGGTTATAGGAAAAACTCCTAAGGCAGAGTTAAGTTTTAAAAAAAAAAAAAAAGCAAACCATAGAATTGTATCTAATATAGAATATTATTTACATTAAAATCAGTGATGTATGTATATACATATATTTGGACATTTGTACATACATAATTAAATACAGAGAAAGTAAATTAGAGAACAGTCGAATGTTCTTATCTGGAGAGGCCATGGGTGCCTGGAAGAAGAGGTTTGCTGAAGAGGGATTGTCATGTGCTCTCAGCAAGTGTTAGTGTTGTTTGCACCTTCCGTGATGACATTGTGTACATTTGTGTAATAAAAGTTAGTAAAGGTGAGAGAAAATTCAAAAAGAGAAAGACTAGTGTGGAAAATGGTTTGGATGAAGGGAAAATCTGGGAGGAGAAGCACTGGGGTGCTATAGGAACCGTGCAGGCGAGAAGACCAGAGCAGGAGCTGAGCTATGCCTGGGCCGTGGAGGGCAGGAGGGAGCTGGTGTGGGACTGAAGACCAGGGCAGGAGCTGAGCTATGCCTGGGCCGTGGAGGGCAGGCGGGAGCCGGTGTAGGACTGAGTGGGTAGAGTTTATTCCTCATGCTTTACTCTGGCCACCCAGTGTACAAGGATCACATCCTGATCTTCAGAGACAGGAGGGCAAAGAGCAGGTGGGGATAAAAAGGGAAATAAGCCTGCAGAACTCTACACTCTATTGAGAAGAAACCAAGCTTATGGACCCATGAAGAAGGGCCACAGATACAGGCCAGGACTCCAGGGTGAAAATGGATGCGATATGAAAATCACCCCACACGTGATGAGACGGGAAGCCCTTGTCAGAGATGCAGAGGCTCTGCTTACAGCCCTTAAGGCTGGCAGTGAGTGTTTCTTCTCTGAGGACATTGACAGCTCAATAAGATTCATGTACACAAAGCCTGTGGGAGACCCCAGGAAAATGGCTCAGCCCCGCCATCCTCCAGGAGAGCCCTAGCCAGACACGCAGAGAGTGTGAATGTGTTGATTTTCGCATAAAGCCAGAAATGGAAACTATCAAAGAAAGAAAAAGGATTCAGAGGAGGCTGGGACATCTCGAAGAGCAAGGGGGAAACAATGGAAAATAAACAGCCAGCAAATCTCCAGGAAATAAGGGGACACTGCCTCTGTGAAGTAAGAACGGGTTGCTGTTAAAACAGCCATAAAATAAACGTTAAAAGGATCCTTCTGAATTTCAAAAGTGCTCAGGGAAATTAAAATGGCAAACATCCAAAACAATAGCATTAAAGCAAACTCAACTCGAAGACCAGGGGAAATCTTCCAAAAGATAGAACACAAACAAAGAGAAGGCGCCTGGGAGAGACGGACTATAAAAATCAGCAGCTCGGCCCTGGGGGCCCTGAGCGGAGAAGCAGAGTTTCACAAAAGAGAACAGGAAAATCTGTAGAACGGAGTCAATAATTAAATAAAATAATTAAAGGGTACTTACCAGATTGTGAGGCTCATGACCTCATTTGAAAAACAAAACAAAAAAACAAACCCTACTGATCCTGGTGTACTGTGCTGTACGCCTGTAGCCCCAGCCTTTGGGACGCGAAGCAGAAGGCTCACACATTCAGATAGCCTGGGCTATACTCCGGGTTTTCTCTGAACAAAAGACAGGGCTGGTGATCGGCCTCAGTGGTGGAGAGCTTGCCAAGCATGCACAAGGCACTGGGTTTGATCCTAGCAGTGAGCAGTGAAAAAAAAAAAAAGGAAGTCAGGGAGAAGGGTATGATGGAGGAGGAGGGAAGAAAAATCACAGCGAACACCCCTATGGAACGAGACCCGCACTGTGAACTCCAAGGATAAAAGGGAAAATCTGAGTGCTGTCTTCTTACTAGGCAGAAAATGGGATCAAAATGACTCCCAGGCCCCAGACAGCAGCCCCATTGGTCAGAAGGTACCGAGAGCTGGCTGGAAGTCTGGTCAAAAACCCATGCTCCCCATCTCCTGCCATGTGCACACACATGTGTGCTGTGTGTACTTATCCATGCTGTGCCCGTGGAGGTCAGGCTGACACCACATGTCTTTCCTCTATTACCATCCACAGTATTTTGGGGGACAAAGTTCATCGTTGAACCTGGAGCTTGGTGTTTTCACTGGATCGGCTGGCCAACAAGCCCCTGAGATTCCTCCTCTCTGAGTGCTCACTGCCCGATTGGCCCAGCACTGGGATTACAGACACATGCCGCTACACCTGGCTTTTTATGTGAATGCTGGTGATCTGAACTCCGGTCCTCCTGGTTGCACAGCATGGACATCGCCCCAGCTTGCTGGATCCAAGCTTCTGATGCCATGCAAGCATGGACTAACTCATGTGTGCAAGCGCATGCTCTCAAAACATTGTCCTAGAACAACACAGTTCTCAGGAAGCTGTGGGAGACAATGCTTCACCAAAGCTAGGAAAAAAACCAAGAAGTGACCAGTGAGTCCTCAACTAGGGACTCAGTGCATGGAAATTCAAGGGGCCTCCCAGACCCTGAGACATCAGTCGAGCAGCCTAGTGGAGAGCAGCCTGTTTGCACTGGAGCAGGCAGGCCCTGGACAGATGTCACCAGGAGAGACAGCCCAGCCAACAGCAGCAGCATTTGCATAGGCTGCAAGGAGAGGCCCCTTGCAGCCCAAAGCCTGGGGCCAAATAGTAAGAGAACACTAAACAAAGGGAAAGCGAAGAGTTGTACAAAATAGGAAATGTGCACCCCACGGCTTAGCTGTGAATAATGTGAACATAGTCATAACTATGTAAATAGTGAATATTGATGTAGCCAAACATTATCCTCTAACTACCATGACGAGCTTGAGTGGAGAGGAGAGCGTGCATATGGGCCAGGAAAGGAGGCTTACAGGGTGGAATCCTCCTTCCAGTCTAGGAATTCATTAACTAGCATAGGAACTGGAAAATCAAGAAACGACACTCTAAGCAGGCTATTTTCAAGTGAGGAAGGGAGTATCATAAAAAAAAAAAAAAAACAAAAACCAAAAAACCAGCAAGCATTCTTAGCAGCTGCCTCCGCAGAGGGGCTCTGTTGGAAGGGGAGCGCTGGTTTGCATTATAAGCCTCACGGAACCATGTACAACTTCGATAAACATATAGTTCTGAACACTACCAAAGAAACAACAAGGAAAAAATTAAGTTGGTGAAGTGAGCACGGTTCTGATTGTCAGACCAATTTATTTCCAACAAGTGAGCAGTGACTTGGGCACTCAGGGCCCAGACCAAAAACGACAACTATCCACAACAACGCGCTTTGAAATCTTGCTTTTTTATCTTTAGATTCATACTATTCACTCTCCTTCACTGAGTGTCTGATTGTTCTACAATACATGCAGACGGTTCTTTGTGTTTCTAACTTTCCTTTCTTCTTTTTCTTCAGTCATATACAAGGCCTGGATGAGACAGACATTCATTCTTTTAGTCCAGTAAGATCCAGTGGGCATCAGAAGGATTTAACCGAGGGGTTAAAAACCGCACGGTCTTTCAGTTGCTCAGGGCAAGCACTGCAAAAGCCCCTGGTTTCATCGGCTTACCTCAGAGTCCAGGTCTGACATCTCACAACTGAGTACTAGAAACCCGAAGGAATGAGCCCCAGCATGAGGCCAAGATGGGATTCTCCACCAGTAGAAGATGGGGTTCCACTAGTAGAAGATGGGGCATAACCACTAGAAGCTGGGTCCCACCAGTAGAAGATGGAGGTCCTCCCAGCAGAAACCCAAGGCAGACAAGGCTGTGAGGGGTAGGGGGAAGGAGGATGGAGTCCGGGATGGGGCAAACATGCCTTAGAAGCAGGGAGAGTCAGTCTCTTCACAGCAGTGAAAGGAAGTGGAATAGCTGGTTCTGGAGAACTCAGGAACGAGCCCCTCTCCCATCTCCAGCCCAGGCGAGCCCCCCTCCCATCTCCAGCTCAGGCATGCCCCCTCCCATCTCTAGCCCAGGCGAGCCCCCCTCCCATCTCCAGCCCAAGTGAGCTCCCCTCCCATCTCCAGCCCAGGCGAGCCCCCCTCCCATCTCCAGCCC